>JACEFZ010004305.1:107500-313943 GCA_014155875.1 Cepaea nemoralis
GTCCCAGGGATCTAGTCTAAACCCTGTCCCTGGGATCCAGTCTAAACACCGTCCCTGGGGTCCAGTCGACACCCTGTCCATGAGGTCCAGTTGACACCCTGCCCCTGAGTCCAGTCGACAACTTGTCCCTGGTGTCCAGTCTAAACCCTGTTCGTGGGGTCCAGTCTAAACCTTCTCCATGAGGACACCCTGTCCGTGGGGTTCAGCCGACACCCTGTCCCTGGGGTCCAGTATAAACCCTGTCCCTGGGGTCCATGGTGGGTATTTCAGTGGAGTTTCCAGAGCAGAAACTGTGACAGACATATATGTTGTCTGTGATTATCTACAGACATTGGGTATGCCACGCAGTTATCTAAACATAGTTATCACCATCATCACCATTGTCATCATTATTGTCATCATTATCTCTAATATCAACATTAGCCTCATCGACAATAGCATCACCATTACCATCAGTATTATAATCACTACTGTCATCATCATCATCGCTAATAACATCACAATCATCATCTTTATCATTTTTCTCCCATCCAGTCATCAACACCCCCACTACCACCATCACCAACAACACCCCCACTACCACCATCACCAACAACATCAACAACTTTCTAGACCTCACCCACTCTACCTATACTCTCCCACGTACTGGCCTCTCAACTCTCTCCTTGTCCCTTTACTGTCTCCACCTCTCCTCTAACCCTGCTATCGCTTTCTCCACACTCTCTAATCATCCCATTAACTTAATGGTAAGTAATTCCCTGAAACTGACTCTCCCGTCAACTCTCACTTACCTGACTGTCCAGGCCCACACAGAACAGCATGAGGAAGAAGAGAACTGACCACAGCTGGGGGAGTGGCAGAGTGGACAGGGCGGTGGGATAGGCGATGAAGACCAGTCCTGGCCCTAGACAATATATTGATGAGAACAAATCTCTGTAGCTACCAGTCACCATGTCATCATCATCATCATCATCATCATCATCATCATCATGTGCGCTGCCATCCGGCGATGGCGTTCGTGCAACCAGGTTCCTGCTGTCTGGATCAATTCATTTATTAATTCAGTAGCATGTCCTTTGCAGAAGCTCACTCCAATGACAACCTGCCGGACAATTTCTCGGTCAGAGCAAGATGTCCCGCTTCCGATTCCGATTCCGATTCCGATTTGTCGAAAAAAAAGAAACTTTCCACCTCGTTCAACCCGTCTCAATGACGTTGGTTGTAGTTGTGGTGGTTCATAGTGCGATATAGGTTTTCTGGTCTTTTGTGCGTTGGACAGCTTCTATTACTGCATGTCTAGCCGAGTTCCTCTTTTTTGCCATCCTTTTTGCTTCTGTCGTTGTTGCTGGTGTGTCTGCTGTCATTATCGGTTTGCCCATCCCTCTCGTTTGGTGTTTTCTTGTCCGGGGCTGACCCTGGGGGGGGGGGGGGGGGGGGCTGTCTTTTATCATCTGTTTTCTTGGGCTTGTCCAGGGGGGGGGGCGCCTGTTATCGTCTGGGCTTGTTTTCTTGGGTCTTGGTTCAGCGGTTTTTTGTCAAGTGTAGGGGTCGGATTGTATCGTCCCTCTTGTCCATCGTTGGGGAGGTTTCCTACCGTCTCCTCTTGTCCATCGTTGGGGAGGTTTCCTACCGTCTCCTCTTGTCCCGCGCTGGAGGGGTTTCCTGCACGTCCCTCTTATCCATCGTCAGGGAGGTTTCCCATCGTCTTCTCCATCGCTGGGGCAATTTCCACCCTTCTCCTTGTCTCCCCCGTCGGAGAGGGTCGTTTCGTCTCTCTATTGTCCGCCATTTGAGAGTTTTAATGCATCCCTATATATTTCCTATTGTCTGGTTTTCGTGTGGTCGAGTTTTTCCTCACTGTATTTTTATTTTGCTGTTGGCTTTATTTTATGTTGGTTATATTTCTTTCCCTGTACTTGCAATGAATTGTTTTGTAAGCTTTTGTACTTCTTTGTCGCCTTCCACCTGTAGGCATTCCTTCATCGTCATCGTCGTGTTTCTTGTTTGGAAGTATTCTACTAATGTCCCTGCGTTCCTGGGCATAGACTGTGCACGATAGTAGGTAGTGTTTTCCTCCCGGCAATCAATGCAATGTGGTCGGGTGATTTTATCTTTCCATTTCCCGATTCTCAATCTCCATAGTTTCTTGTACGTTGGTATTTTTGTGTTGTCTTTCACTTGACTTTTCATAATTGGCTCTCTGAGCATGTGGTAGGCGTGTCGTCCTTTATTGCTGTCTCTCCATTGTTGTTTCCATTTGTCGATTACTTGTTGTTTGATAATTGTCAACGTCCTAGAGACCTAGGGGAATGAAACTTGGGTTCATACAGGCAACAAACTCCGTTCTGATACTATCTGACATAATTTATTTACAGTAAGCTGGCGAAGGATGGTTTTCGCAGCCAGCTACGTGGCGAACATGATCACAGGAGTTCATAACAAATAAATCATACATAATCATTACAACAAACTCTATCATCTATCTATCGAGTGAGTAACACTCCTAAATACACTTGAGTTCAATCTATCAAGTCCCCCTTAAGTTAAGCCCTGTTGCTTGTTCGATGTCCAGTCGGCTTCTGCCCTCTAACGTGTCTCGGACACGGGCTGTAACTCTCCTCGAGCTTCTCGTGGAACAGGTCCTGGCACGCGGTCAGCGGGTTCCCCCTGTGTCCACGGAGCTGTAGGCGAACTGACCTAGTTAGTTAGTTATCAGTTGGGGTATCTTCGTTGCACTCCGGACATGTCCATAGGTGCTCAGATCCTCCCCCCAGCATATGCATCAGCGTCCGGTGGCTAATAGTGCCAGTTCTGTGTTGGTTGACGAGGCGCTTTGTTTTCCCGATGTACCTCTCGCGTCTGGCTGTGCCGATTCTTACTCCCAGGTCTTTCATCCTGGAGAGCGATGTGGAATCACTGGCGTCAAAATCCTCTGTTCTCGCCATATCTTTAAGGGCGTTAATAACATCCGCACGATCCATGGGCTGGCCATCTACAGGGGGTGCAGAGCCAGCCAATTTATCAGCTCGTTCATTTCCCTCGACTCCCGCATGTCCCGGGACGAAGATGAAGGTGACTTTGCGGACAACAGACTTCCGCAGCGACTCAGTCCACTGTCTACGTACAGATCCAGCTTCGACCTTCTGAATCATGCTCATTGAATCAC
Source organism: Cepaea nemoralis (assembly GCA_014155875.1). NCBI lineage: Eukaryota > Metazoa > Mollusca > Gastropoda > Stylommatophora > Helicidae > Cepaea > Cepaea nemoralis. The sequence goes on from JACEFZ010004305.1 coordinate 110,667, forward strand.
TTAGTACACACACGTTGGTATAATGCTGTGATTCCAGCCATATGAAGGCCTGTGTAACTGCCATCACCTCCATCGTCATGCTGCTCGTGGTCATAGAGTGGGCACCACTGGATTCTTGAACGGTTCGGCCCGCTGAACGGGCTGTAAATGCCCACGCACTTCTCTGCTGCTTTACAACAGATCCATCTGTATAGTTGAGCACTTCGGGGCTATCTGAGTGATCATAGATGAGCGCGTTAACCTCTGCATTGACAGCGGCAGGGTTCTGCTCTCTGCACCGTCTGTCGAGTGTGATAATGCAGGAGAAGGTACATTTAAAAGCTGGAGGCACCGGCACCCATTCCTTGCCGGGGTTCATACTGGTAAGACTGCAGACCTGTCTGACGACATCTTCCGCCCGACCCATCCATGATTTGCCCCTCTTTAGCCTGTCACCCTTTTCTCTGAATACAGCGTCATGCAGAGGGTGCTGCTCATCTGCACTTATTTTTAAGTATGCACGAGCTCTCCAGATCTTGATCCTGTGTTCCATTGTCGGGAAGTCAAGGAGGTATCTCATTGCTACACAGCTGGTGTCTCTCGTGCAGCCCAAAATGATGCGCATGGCTTCGTTTTGTACCTTTTCAAGTCTTCCAATCTGTCCCTATCCTTCTCGAAGGCTCTAGATTGTTCGAGCATTCGAGTGTGTCTCCCTTGTATTGGGGTTATGTCCCTTCTCTAATTCCCTTCTATCTTTCTGTTCCTACCGACTCCATGTGAGACTGTGACAATAATGCTTTTTGCCTCCAGAATGCCGAGTCCTGTGTTTACTATATTCTGGCTGCTTGTCCCGCGTTTTGTGGCCCTGTCTGCCCTCTCATTGCCAGTTATTCCTCTGTGTGCTGGTATCCATGCAATTGTGACCTGGCATCCCATACTTCTTAGTTTTGTTGTTAGTGTTAGTATTTACTCTTTCAGGTCTTGTCTGTTCACTTTAGAGTGGTTGCCTAGAGCTTGTACTGCAGATAGTGAGTCCGTCAGTATAGTTAGTTTTATAGGGGGGGGGGGGGGGTTCTCTGTTGCTATTTCTAGTCCTTTCATAATTCCTACTAGTTCTGCCGTGTATACCGATGCATTGTCTGTTATTTTGTACCCCCGATACGCCCTTCTGGAGATCTTCTGCCACATCCTGCATCCATCTTCTCTTTGGCCATCCTCTTGCTCTCCTCCCGGGCATATACCCCTACATGAGTGTTCTCTCCAAACGTTTCAAGTGATCAAAATTGTTTTATCGTCTTTAGTATCCAATCTTCTTCATGATTCAAATCTTGTCATATGGGTGCATTTGTTCTTTTCTGTATCCAAAATATTCTTTTATCCCGTCTGTAACATTTATATCCAAAGGCATTTATGCGCAGTTCAGCTTGTCTAGTAAGTGTCCAGGTCTCACAGGCGTATGTTTCAATAGGAAAAATACATGCTCTTAAAAAAAAAGTCCCACTCCATAATTTATTCAGTTGTTTTAGATTTTGAAGAGTTATTGATATTCGTCTTTTAATATCTTTCATTGTGTCACCGTTGTTGGTAATTAATGACCCAAGATATTCGAAATTTTCCACCACATCCAATATTTCTTCATTAACAAATATTTCTTTCTCCATAGTAGTTTTATCTGTATGCACCATCTTTGTTTTTTGCTATGTTAAGAAATAAGTTGTGATTTTCACTATTCTTTTGGGTTGAGGTTATTAGATTTTCTATACCATTCTGTGATGTGGGTAGTAATACTGTATCATCAGCATAACGAATCTCTGGTATGTCAAGACCATCGATATTTAGGGCATCATATAGCTCCCTGTTTATATCATCTCTTACATTTCTCATTATATTTTAGGTGTACAGGTTAAACAAATAGGGGGACAGCACACAGCCCTGACGGACTCCTTGCTTGATGTCAAACCAATCTGATGTTTCACCATCTATTCTAACCGCTACTTGTTGGTCTAGATCAGTGGTTCTCAACCTTTTTTGGCCCTTGCTCCCCTTTACAATATGCTGAGACTGTCACCCCCCTCCTCCCCCACCCCCTTTCCAAAATTGTCAGCCTCAAAATGTGCATTAAAAATGACATGCCTATAATACTACCAATCCTTATTTTCTTCCATAGTTGTACATAACCTTTACATGCAAAGATACATTTTATTGTGTAGTTTGATATAGTTAATGGCAAATGAATATGTTGATGGCTATTATAAGTAAAACTTAAATAAAAGCGTTTTTATATTCACAATATTTTATTAAAAAACTACATTAATCATACTACAATAAACAGACAGTTAAAACGTCAAAGAATTGTAGCTTAATATACGACATACAGAGAGGAAGGGGGGGGGGGGGGGCTGAGTGATCTCGATGTATGGTGTCCGCCTCGAGTGCTGGAGGTCCCGGGTTCAAGCCCCGGTGAGGACCGGGATTTTTTCACGTGGACTTCTATAATAAAATTTCCCCTGGTCTCTGGGTAGTGAGATCGGACGCCCGTGTGTATTGTTGCGCACGTAAAAAATCCCTTGGCAGTTGGAAATCGAAAAAGAGTAGCCTAACGGCGCTGCCCGAGCAAAATTTCGAGTTAAAAATCTACCCAAAGTATTTCAGGATCCTCGCCGATGCAACGGAGTTCGTGCACTGAGCTGAGTTTCTCCAGCTCAGGTTTGAGTTAGGAGGAGAACGGAGCACTTATGGGTTACACCCGTGTGCCGTGATGTTGATCCATCGACTAAACTAAACTAATCTAAACTAGACTAAACGACACCAGAATGCCAGAAAATTGTGCTTCATCAAACAAAACGCTCATGACAAAACTTGGATACTGTAGATTCGTAATTTACTTCATTCAAATGAAGACTGTAATCAATGAGAACACTGTGATTGTTTTTTCCCGCAGCAATTCTGAAATACGCGGAGGAGTGCTTGAAAGGGCACAACGGAGATCATTTTCAACATCTAATCTATTACGTCGTTTCGTTTTAATTTCCAACAGAGCTGAAAAGCCTGACTCACAAAGATATGATGACGCAAATGGAAGCAATGCACGGATTGCTTTTTCTGCCACTTTTGGGTAGGAATCGCACATCAAAGGCCAAAATTCCGTGATTGGTTTCTCATCGAACACATCTCTTGCTCCCGAATCATTTTTCAGCTCCATAAATTCATCTTGACAATCATCAGAAACTTTTTCAACTAGATAATTTGAATGGGTTTCGCACCAAATACAGCTCATCATCACTAAGTTCAGGAAAATATCGCTCAAATTCATTTTCTAGTGCTGTCAAATGCTGCGAAATTTCATTTTTTGCAAATTGTGGAAGTACTTGGTCTTTACCATCAACAACGAGAACGGATGACAGCTTCTCAAACATTGCAACATTTGTCATATTGACCTTTCTTTTCCAGTTTTCCAGCTTGCTCATAAAAGCTCTCAAGGCATCCACAAATTGTATGTTTGTATTCCTTCCTTGAATCTGAAGATCTAATTTATTCAACTGCTCAAAAATATCATAAATAGGCAAGGCGCATGATCCATTCCTCATCATCCAGCCAGGCGAAAAAGTCCATCTTACCCTGAACTTCAAACAATAATTTGAGCTCGTCTCTCAGTTCCTATACTCGCACAGTTACATTTACTCTTGACAACCATCGAACATTTGTGTGGAAAAGAAGCAAATGGTGGCCTGCATCCATGTCAACGCATAACTGCTTAAAAAGCCGTGAGTTGAGAGCTCCTCCTTTGATAAAATTCACTATCTGAACGGTTTGATCCAAAACCTTCCCCAATAGAGCTGGAAGTATTTTGGAGGCCAGTGCCTGACGATTGATCATGCAATGAATGCCTTTCACTTTTGGGGAACGTTTCTTCACACTAACTTGAAATCTTGATTTGGTCCCCAACATAGCTGGTGCTCCATCTGTACAGCACCCACACATATTACCCCATAAAAGATTTTCTGATTCAAGGAAAGATGAAACCTTTTCCAAAATATCAGAGGCCATAGTAGTTGTTTCAAGAGGAGAACAAAAAAGAAGTTCTTCTTTAAATGATCCTGAATGCACATACCTTGCAAACACTATCAACTGAGAATACGATACCACATCAGTCGATTCATCAATTTGAATTGAATAGAGCCCAAATGCTGCAGACTTGATCTCTTGCACAACTTGATCCTTGATGTGACTGGCCATATCGATGATCCTCCTTTGAACAGTGTCGTTTGATAGTGAAACCGCTGAAAGTTTTTTTCTCTGATTCATTTCCCTTCACAATTTCCACCATCTTGATACAACAAGGTTTGATCAAAGTTCCCCCGATTGTATGTGGGTTTTTGTCTGCTTCGCTATCTCCAGTGCTACGACATAGGAAGCTTCAGTAACCTTTTGGTTTGTTTCTTGAAATGTCCTTGTTAAATCCAGTCTCATCATTTGACAGCATTCCCAAGAAGTTCAAAGTAGGTTTTGTCCTTGTCCTTGTGTTAAGAATGAACATTCAACAGATGTTTCCTCAAATTTGACTGTCTCATAGAATCATTTGACAAACTTTTACTACACATAACACATTGGGGTCGATTTTCTCCGTTGATGACGATATTTGTGAATCCATATAGCAAATATGAAAGATCATACTTTCTGTTTTTATTTGTTTTTTTGTTTTTTTTTTAAACTCATCATGGGCTTCAGCTTCGTTGAATATTAAACGAAAAAGTCCAGATCAACACACATAGACACCCACTCACATGTACACCCCCCCCCCCCCCCACACACACACACACACACACATACGCTTACAAACAGACTACGTCATGTTGTGATGACGTCAGCTTGCATTGCCTGTCTATCAGCGCTGGTAGATCTGAGTGAGGCCGTGATGACAAGTTACCCAATAATAAACAGTCCCGTGTAGAGTGGTAAAAATAACACATAAATACTACAATGGATGTGGAATGCAAACATGCATTCATTGGCATTCAAATCGCTGTGAATATTCCATAACGATATTAGTCATCGTTGTAGTATGACAAGGAAACGGCTATTTCCTACTATTGAAATATCACATTACAGCATGCGATCTTCATCATTTTCGTTTGATTCGCTCTTAATAGTCGAAAATTACACAGTATACGTAAAAATAGAAGCTAAATTTAATAACATACTAGAACACGTCTAGGCGTCTGCATAAAACGTGATTTGCGGGTCTACTTACGTTACAGAACGAATCTCAGAAAGGCTAGAAGCACAGAACCGTAAATTATGGAGGGAAAACAATATCAAGTAATCGGTTCTTGTATTAACGCGATCTTGAAATAATCGGGGAATTTAACGTCACGAGTACGCTTAATCTCCCGACCACGTTTTGTGTGGTCCTGAAGCCAATTTAAAATTGCTCTGTGGTCTTCATCCCCCCCCCCCCCCCATGTGGGAGTGGGCGGGACTTCCCCACCGGTTGAGAACAACTGGTCTAGATAGAGCATATTTTTGATTGGTACCAGATGTGATGGAAAGCCCATTTTCCTCATGATTTCCTAAGGTTTCTGATGTTGTACACAGTCAAATGCTTTTGAATAATCGACAAAACATGAGAATAGGTTTACATTAAATTCTCTGCACTTCTCTATTATTAAACGCATGTTGATTATGTGATATCTTGTTCCTCTTCCTTGACTAAATCCAGCTTGAACCACATTAATGTTTTCTTCCATTTTCTTACGAAGTCTTCCCATTATGATTTTTAAATAGAATTTTACTTGCATGACTGATCAGGGCAACAGTTCTATAGTTGGTGAATAATTTCAGGTTGTCCTTTTTTTGGTATTGGAATTAAAATAGTTCTCTTCCAATCTTTTGGCCATATATCATATTTCCATATCTTTTTACATAATACATGATAGATTTGTATGCTATCTTCTCTTCCCGCTTTAATTAGTTCAGCTGGTATCTCATCACATCCTGGTGATTTACCATTCTTCAGGTTCTTTATTGCCCATACAATTTCATTTAATGAGGGTTCAGGTTCTGTCTCTGCTTTCATTGGTTCATGTATCTCATTCATGGGTGCATGTATCTCATTCATATCCCCACTGCCATTCACATTATACATTCCACTGCAGTATTCCTGCCACCGTTCTAGAATTGTTCTAGATTCTGGATCAGTTACACCGAAGAGATTCCTCCATGCCACCGTCTCAATCATGATTCCTGGATCAGTTACACCGAAGACATTCCTCCATGCCACCGTCTCAATCATGATTCCTGGATCAGTTACACCAAAGACATTCCTCCATGCCACCGTCTCAATCATGATTTCTCTGTCTTCTCCTGCCACATTTACGGCTGACCTTTGCACTCATGGGGATGTTTGCTAATGCCAGTTGTGTCATCACATGATCAAACATCATCGCCTGCTTCTTGTATTTGTAAATGTTCTACTGTCATTAGCCTTTCCCGGGCACTGTCACAACACACTTCTCTCGAACCACATCTCAGTCATGATAACACAATAGTATATAGTAGTGATACTCACTCATTTAATCATTCATTCATTCTGTAGCATGTCCTTTGCAGAACTTCGCTGCCATAAAGTGAGGTAACAGCAACAGAGCAACAACCAATGGTTAAACCAATGTGGTAAGAGCAACAAGTAAACTAGCAATTGTTAAACTAGTGAGGTAACAGCAACAGGTAAACAAGCAATTGGTAAACTAGTGAGGTAACAGCAACAGATACACAAGCAATGGTTAACCGATGAGGTAACGTTAACAGATAAACAACCAATGGTTAACCGATGAGGTAACGTTAACAGATAAACAACCAATGGTTAAACCGATTATGTAACATTAACAGATAAACAAGCAATGGTTAAACCGATGAGGTAAGAGCAACATGTAAACTAGCAATGGTTAAACCAATGTGGTAAGAAAAATAGGTAAATTAGAATGGTTTAACAGATGAGGTAAGAGCAACGGGTAAACAATCAATGGTTAAACCAGTGAGATAACACCAAGAGGTAAATTAGCACAGAACAGAAGGAAGGCACGGAAGGACAAGGGCAACCAACCTTCATCCACCACGTTGTCGATGCTCTTGCCCGAGCTGTGGGCCATGTACCCCAGGTAGGCAAAGATGACCAGGCCAGCGTAGATGCTGGTGGCACAGTCCAACACCGGCAACATCATAGCATCCCTGGGGGGTCACACAGACATCAGGAGGTTAACAGCACCGGGAGCCACTTCGGTATGTCTTGTTTTCTTATCCTATATAGCTGGGTCTCTCACCGCATACATATATATATGCGGAGAGAGAGAGAGGGAGAGAGAGAGAGAGAGAGAGAGAGAGAGAGAGAGAGAGAGAGGAGACGGGGAAGGGAGAGAGGAGGGGAGAGAGAAAGAGGGATAGAGGGAGAGAAGGAGACAGAGAGCGAGAGACAGAGAGAGGGGGAGAGACAGCGAGAGGGGAAAGTGGGAGAGAGAGGAGGAAAGAGACTGAGTACCTAACCACCTGTCGAAAGCGTAGAACAGTGCACGAACTCCGTAGCTCAGGTGACGACTTAAGCTAATCCGGGGGGGGGGGGGGGGGAACGGCACCAGTGAACGGAAGAACAAGATCCGAACCTGAACCCACGACATTCTAAGCACGAAGCTGAAGGCAGAACCACACCGCCACGAAGACTCACAAGCTCCATGTGACAGTGGGAAGGGGAGGGGCTGTTATATTTAGAGATAGGACAGAAATATGTCACTAGTAACGGACATGAAGGAATCTCTACAAGTGACACATAAAATAAACCTTCTGGTGGAAGAATAAGACAAATGCTAACGGTAGCACAGACAACCATATTATATCTGCGAAGAAACATTTTATGGGTGTAAACTGTTGTATGAAGATACATGACAATATCTGTAGCTTGAATCGTTTGTAATAATCCGTGTATTATCTAACACTATAATAAACGTGGTAATATAGCAGCGAGCTCTGTTATCATTATGTTGCCTTATTTGTATATCAACGAAATATAAACACGTAACCTGTAAATGAAGTATGACACAAACATTGTGTAGCTTCTCTCAGCCCAGATCCTGGCCGAGTGAGTCTCACTCAGTGGAGAAAACATGTTAATGGGGCGGGATTAACTGCGAATTTCTCGCGAGACAAAATATGTTCAGAAAAAAGATCATTCCCTAACCCATTCTAGCCAAGCAATTATTAAATTCCCTCCGTCTCCCTGCATGTAGGAACAAGTTAGCAAATCCAAAATTGTGGTATTTATTCCATAATGTCTCATTGTACAGTGAACATATAATGAGATCTACGGAAAATATGTCAGGGTTCCTGGTTGGTGGACATAATATAACTTACGTTATGCTGATGACACCGCGTTCATAGCAACAAGTCAGAAGGAACAACAGGAAATGATAGATACACTGGTTGTAGAAAGTGAAAAATAAAATGGGCCTTAGTTTGAATAATAGAAAAATTTTAGTCATGGTGATATCAAAGAAACAGATTGTGCCTAGATGTGCAGTTAAGTAAATGACGTTATTTTGAGGCAAGTGCAGAAATTCAGATATCTGGGCACATGGATAACATGAGATGGAAGATGTATCATTGAGATAAAGAGCAGAATAGGACAAGCAAAAACTGCATTCTATCAAATGAAGAATGTTTTGTGCAATAAGTCACTGTCCTTGAAAGTCAGAAAAAGAGGTCTTGTGTCTGTATGTGCGTGTGTCTGTCTGTCTGTGAGGAGGGTGTGTGTGTGTGCGTGTGTGTGCGTGTGCGCGTGTGTGCGTGTGTGTGTGTGTGTATGTGTTGAGTCAATGAACCTGCAAGTGACACCCCACACACAGACGACACCCCACACACAGACGACACCCCACACACAGACGACACCCCACACACAGACGACACCCCACACAGACGACACCCCACACACACGTCGACCCCCCACACACAGCCGACCCCCCACACACCGCCGACCGGGACGAGCGAGTACCTGTAACAGTTGTTGTGGAACTTGTTGTAGCTTGCCAGCGTGGACATGACACCGAAACCCAGTCCCACGGAGAAAAACACCTGGCTAGCAGCACTTCTCCACACCTGCAAGAGTCACAGGTCAGTCACAGCAATCACACCGTATAGTTTCTGGATTGACACGACAATCACACGGTATAGTTTCTCAACACACACAACAATCACACACTATAGTTTCTGAACACACACAATGGGATCACAGTTACCCATACAGTATAGTTTCTGAACACACACACAATGGGTTCACAGTTCCTCATACAGTATAGTTCATGAAAACACAATGGGTTCACAGTTCCCCATACAGTATAGTTCATGAAGACACAAATGGTTCACAGTTCCCCATACAGTATAGTTCATGAAGACACAAATGGTTCACAGTTCCCCCTACAGTATAGTTCATGAAGACACAATGGATTCACAGTTCCCCATACAGTATAGTTCACGAAGACACAATGCGTTCACAGTTCCCCCCACAGTATAACGTAATCGATTGATATTGTACACACCATCTATTTCTGTTGACACCTGAAGGTATACGAATAAACAGAATATGAGGATGTATATTTTTTATTATAAAGTATAGTCTATACAATTATACAGTCTATACATTCTTACAGTATATCATGCAATCACACAGTATGGTATACCTTACACTCTAGCATCTAACGTACAGAAATGCATGACTTGGCAGAGCTGCATGGGCTAGCTGAGGAGAGAGGGCTGGGGGAGAATCGGTCGAGCGTCTATACCCCAGGGAGAGACAGACACCAGAAGAAGACACTCTAGTGTCCATGTAACATATCGTCGATCTCACCGCGTCCCGCCCGAGAGATTCTAGATCTGCTGCGCTGTTAATATTTGAAATTCCTGGAACCAGTCTCCGTCTGTTCCTTGCAGCTGGCGTGTGTCCAGTTGTTGCGCTTCCTAGCTGTATGTTAGCAGCATCAAACTTATCTCCACCATTTCTTCGTCGGCTGTCAATTTCTTAGACCTCACAGTCTCTTTAGGTTCCGCTGGTCTATGCACGACGGTTTATTATAAACCAACTGACTCGCACTCATTCCTTCTCTATACCTCCTCCCACCCTCCCTCGTGCAAACGTTCTATTCCTTTCTCCCAACTGTTACGTCTCCGACGACTTTGCCAGGATAACAACGACTTCCATCAAAAAGCCCACGAGATGCTTGATTTCTTTCGCCTTCGTGGCTATCCTGATAATGTTCTATCTACAGCTCTTCACCGCTGCCAGTCTATCAGTCGCACTGAGGCTCTCTCCTCCAGGCCGAAACCACGAAACAATAGACCTGTCCTCTCACTTACTTATCATCCCCACAATATTGCTGCCAAGAATATCCTTTTTAAACATCTATCCATTCTCCGGGCGGAATCGACCACTCGTGATGTCTTCTCAGAGGCTCCTCTAGTGATATATAAGCGGGATCGTAACCTCAGAGATGTGCTGGTCCATAGCAGGCTACCCCAACCTCACCAGTCTCTTCCTGGCACGGTGGCGTGTCTTCGATCGGTTTGCAAGACCTGTCCATACGTACTTCAAACCCAGAGTCTGACATTCCCTAAGACGACCTTCCACATCCGTGAGGGTTTCTCATGCATCAGTCGCAACGTCATCTATGCGATTACCTGCACACGTTGCGACATGAGATATGTCGGTAAGACAGGATTACGTCTTGGGGACAGATTTCGACAACATCTTTCTGACATCACCAGCGGCGCCCAGAAACCAGTATCCATACATTTCAACAGTCCTGACCACCATGGCGTAGCCGACATACAGGTCACGGCCATCAAATCATGCGCATCCCACGAACGGGATCGGAAGACATTGGAACACCGTCTCATCTTCCAGTTGGGCACACTCTCCCCTCACGGCCTTAATGTCCAACACAGCTTCATTTAACTTCCCACCCCACCCCTCCCACCCCTAGCTTACAGTCCACCATCTGGGTACGTGCAGATCCTTTGTATGACATCACAGTCAACTCTCTTGGCGGATTTACGTTCGGTGTTTTGCCATCATTTTCTGAACGACCGCCACTCATGCCTCTCTGTGTGTACTAACACTATATAGGTTTCCACAGCGGTGTTTCGAGCGCTTAACGATAATTGCTAATTGTCATCTGCGTCCGTAACATCTTTGCCGGTCTCTAATTTCACTTTTCCGCACACATGGGCGCGTCTCCACCCCACTCCCTTCCCGCTTGACCTTTGACCCGTGTACCATACATCCGGTCTATTGATCCACTGGCGCCCTACGTGTGTCAGACCTTCCAAGCTAGGACACAGTATTCAGATGAGTACATTTTATTTTAATTAGTTTAATAGTTTAATATTGTCATAGTGTGTTTCATGTAGTTTTGTGTTGGTTTGTATTTGTTTGTCCTGTGCTGACGAAGGCTTTGGCCGCAACGTCAAATTTGTCTCTTGTAGTCGTGTTTTAGTAAAGCTCACAATCTACTTCCGTTTATTTGGGTGATTCATTCATAGCTGTATGTTATGGTTGCATTCCTATACCACACACTATACCACACATCATCTTAAACTATACCAAACATCACCTCGAACTATACCACACAATACCCCAAACTATACCACACACCACCTCAAACTCTACCACATATCACCTTAAACTGTATCACACATCACCTCAGGTTACATCACATATCACCTCAAACTATACCACGCATCACCTCAAGCTCCACCATGCATCACCTTAAACTATACCACAGATCACCTTAAATTATACCACATGTCACCTTAAACTATACAACACATCAGCTCAAATTATACCAAATACCCTCCTCAAACTATATCAAATATTCACCTGAGATGAACTATACCAAACACCCACCTCAAACTATACCAAACACTCAAGTGAAACTGTGCCAAACACCCAGCCTCAAATCTTCCAAAGACCCACCTCAAACAGTGCCAAACACCCACCTCAAACTGTGACAAACACCCACCTCAAACTATACCCACCTCAAACTATACCAAACACCCACCTCAAACTATACCAAACACTCAAGTGAAACTGTGCCAAACACCCACCTCAAACTCAGCCAACTTGCTCCAGTCTGGCACCATGTAGAAGTGAAGACCGTCCCTGGCCCCAGGTAGGAGACATCCTCGTATCAGCAGACAGGTGAGAATGATGTAGGGAAGCGTGGCCGCCACGTATACCACCTGGCGAGAGACAAGACACGTGACACCTGCTCTAACTACTGTTATTGTTGTTGTTGTTTCTTTGGGGCTGTCACGTGACTGGGCAGCAAAACTCGCTAAAATTACGTGATTTGTCTATGAGCAGCCACATGCCAAGATGCGCAGTTATAGAACTGACATCTACAGGTAATACAGTTATAGAACTGACATCTACAGGTAATACAGTTATAGAACTGACATCTACAGGTAATACATTTTTAGAAATAGATAACACAGTTAAAGAACTGACATCTACAGGTAATACAGTTATAGAACTGACATCTAAAGTTATGCAGTTATAGAATTGACATCTACAGGTAATACAGTTATAGAACTGACATCTGCAGGTAATACAGTTATAGAACTGACATCTACAGGTAATACAGTTATAGAATTGACATCTACAGGTAATACAGTTATAGAACTGACATCTGCAGGTAATACAGTTATAGAACTGACATCTACAGGTAATACAGTTATAGAATTGACATCTACAGGTAATACAGTTATAGAACTGACATCTACAGGTAATACAGTTATAGAATTGACATCTACAGGTAATGCAGTTATAGAATTGACATTTAAAGGTAATACAGTTATTGAAATACTATTTAAAGCACATTTAAAAACAACAACAACAAGGGACACTACCTGAAACACACGTGAGTAAACAAGGGACATTATCTGGAATAGACTTGAGAAGACAAGGGTCACTACCTAAACCACACAGAGAAAACAAAGGACACTACCTAAAACACACAGAGAAGACGAGGGACACTACCTGAAACACATTTAAGCAAACAAGGGACATTCCCTGAAACACAGAGAAAACAAGGGGCACTACCTGAAACACATGACAGAAGCCAAGGGACACTATTTGGAACACACGAGAGTAAACAACCACCAGGTGAGAGCTGACCTTGCCCAGGCTCTTGATTCCCCTGATAAGACACAGGAAGACGATGACCCAGGCGCCCAGCAGACACAGCAACAGCTGCCATCTGACCCCGCCCATGTGGTCGATGCCAGGGCTGATGTCCAGCACGTCTTTGCTGTATGAACCGGACATCAGAATGTTACACGGACAATGTCCTTTGCAATGTTACACGGACAATGCTTATTACAGTGTGGCACGGACAATGTTCATTACAATGTTACACGGACAATGTATATTAGAATGTTACACGGACAATGTACATTACACTGTTACACGGACAATGTATATTACAATGTTACACGGACAATGTACATTACAATATTACACGGACAATGTATATTAGAATGTTACACGGACAATGTACATTACAATGTTACACGGACAATGTATATTAGAATGTTACACGGACAATGTATATTAGAATGTTACACGGACAATGTATAGTACACTGTTACACGGACAATGTACATTACAATGTTACACGGACAATGTATATTAGAATGTTACACGGACAATGTATATTAGAATGTTACACGGACAATGTACATTACAATGTTACACGGACAATGTATATTAGAATGTTACACGGACAATGTATATTAGAATGTTACACGGACAATGTTCATTACAATGTTACACGGACAATGTATATTAGAATGTTACACGGACAATGTACATTACAATGTTACACGGACAATGTATATTAGAATGTTACACGGACAATGTATATTAGAATGTTACACGGACAATGTATATTAGAATGTTACACGGACAATGTATATTAGAATGTTACACGGACAATGTACATTACACTGTTACACGGACAATGTACATTACACTGTTACACGGACAATGTACATTACAATGTTACACGGACAATGTACATTACAATGTTACACGGACAATGTACATTACAATGTTACACGGACAATGTACATTACACTGTTACACGGACAATATACATTACAATGTTACACGGACAATGTACATTACACTGTTACACGGACAATGTTCATTACACTGTTACACGGACAATGTACATTACACTGTTACACGGACAATGTATATTAGAATGTTATACGGACAATGTACATTACACTGTTACACGGACAATGTACATTACACTGTTACACGGACAATGTACATTACAATGTTACACGGACAATGTACATTACAATGTTACACAGACAATGTACATTACACTGTTACACGGACAATGTACATTACACTGTTACACGGACAATGTATATTAGAATGTTACACGGACAATGTACATTACACTGTTACACGGACAATGTACATTACACTGTTACACGGACAATGTACATTACACTGTTACACGGACAATGTACATTACACTGTTACACGGACACCGTTCATTACAATGTTACACGGACAATGTACATTACACTGTTACACGGACAATGTATATTAGAATGTTACACGGACAATGTATATTAGAATGTTACACGGACAATGTATATTAGAATGTTACACGGACAATGTACATTACAATGTTACACGGACAATGTATATTAGAATGTTACACGGACAATGTATATTAGAATGTTACACGGACAATGTATATTAGAATGTTACACGGACAATGTACATTACACTGTTACACGGACAATGTACATTACACTGTTACACGGACAATGTACATTACAATGTTACACGGACAATGTACATTACAATGTTACACGGACAATGTATATTAGAATGTTACACGGACAATGTATATTAGAATGTTACACGGACAATGTACATTACAATGTTACACGGACAATGTATATTAGAATGTTACACGGACAATGTATATTAGAATGTTACACGGACAATGTATATTAGAATGTTACACGGACAATGTACATTACACTGTTACACGGACAATGTACATTACACTGTTACACGGACAATGTACATTACACTGTTACACGGACAATGTACATTACACTGTTACACGGACACCGTTCATTACAATGTTACACGGACAATGTACATTACACTGTTACACGGACAATGTATATTAGAATGTTACACGGACAATGTATATTAGAATGTTACACGGACAATGTATATTAGAATGTTACACGGACAATGTACATTACAATGTTACACGGACAATGTATATTAGAATGTTACACGGACAATGTATATTAGAATGTTACACGGACAATGTACTATTAGCACTGTTACACGGACAATGTACATTACACTGTTACACGGACAATGTACATTACACTGTTACACGGACAATGTACATTACAATGTTACACGGACAATGTACATTACAATGTTACACGGACATGTACCTTACACTGTTACACGGACAATATACATTACAATGTTACACGGACAATGTACATTACACTGTTACACGGACAATGTACATTACAATGTTACACGGACAATGTTCATTACAATGTTACTCGGACACCGTTCATTACAATGTTACACGGACAATGTACATTACACTGTTATACGGACAATGTACATTACACTGTTACACGGACAATGTACATTACAATGTTACACGGACAATGTTCATTACAATGTTACACGGACACCGTTCATTACAATGTTACACGGACAATGTACATTACACTGTTACACGGACAATGTACATTACACTGTTACACGGACAATGTACATTACAATGTTACACGGACAATGTTCATTACAATGTTACACGGACACCGTTCATTACAATGTTACACGGACATTGCTCATTACAATATTACACGGACATTGTTGTTTGCAATATTTCATGGCCATTGGTCATAACAATGTCACATGGACAATGCCCATTACAATGACACGTCATGTATGTGTCTCCACCTGTATTTACGTAATCTTAATTATCATCTACTTCATTATCATCATATTCATTGTCAACATCTTCATTATCATTGAGATGAAAGTGGCAGGTCAATGGTCGTATCAGGGTCTCCCGGTCTCATTGTTAGCCAAGTTGGTCTCCCGACATTTGGACAGACAATATCCATCTCAAGCAAGGTTTAAACGAGAGCAGTACTCTGTCTGTTCTCTCCCGACCTGTCCCACTGGCGCGCGCATTGAAGTCACCACATTTCAGATATCGGTGCCAGGGGTATCCATTGGACGTTTTAAGTAATCCCAAAACTCTCTGCTTAAGCAAGACTCCCTACATAGAGCAATTCCAATATTCAACCCGTACATTTTTAGTCCCAAAAGATCCGTTTTCCTCCTTCCATTTCTGCCTCCAGCCCTCTTCTTTCTTTTCCTTTCCCCCGTCTCCCCTACCTCTTCTCCTCCGTTACATTTTGTGCCCGCTGGCTGTTGTAAAAGGTATCAAGCACAAAGCACGCACTCTGTTGCTGCGGCGATTATTCTTTTTATTGCCCGTAGTTGTTATGATGTGAAAGCAAGGACTAACCGGTCACCTGATTGAGCCTGCCTACTGGGGAAGGGGCAGGGGATGTCCCTCAAGAGTCCATACGCCTGGCGCCGCCCGCCAGCATACCAGACGTTCCACGTTCACGACCAGCTCACCCGTGGCCATTCAGTCCTCGGCACGTCGGTCCACCGTAAACTTGGGGGATTATAATCGGAATTTTTCATCTTCTAGTTGTAAACAAGGAATCTCTGCTATCACACAACGTGGAACACATTGTAATGAACACTGTCCGTGTCACATTGTAATGAATATTGTCCGTGTCAGCTGTAATGAACACTGTCTCCTAGTTGGGCCGCTGTAATCGCTAACAGTTTCCAGCGCCTCAAACCTCAGGGGAGAACATGTCTGCAATCTATACCATATCTCTAACAACCTGATTCACATGTATGCTATATACCATATCTGTAAGAATATAATTCATATCTATACCATATCTAGGTTCTGTTGCTGAAGTGGTGGTAATAAATGCGTGGTGTTATCTCTAGGTTCTGGTGCTGACAGAACTTCCAGTACTTACAGCCAATACTTACAACCAGTACTTACAACCAGTACATACAACCAGTGCTTACAACCAGCACTTACAACCAGCACTTACAATCAGCACTTACAAACAGCACTTACAACCAATACTTACAACCAGTACTTACAACCAGTACTTACAACCAGTACCTACAACCAGTACTTACAATCAGCACTTACAACCAGTACCCACAACCAATACTTACAACCAGTACTCCTGCTCCGGCGATACAAAGCTGATGTTGGTGTCTGCTGCTTCTGCTGACGTCATGTTGTAGACTCCCAGAGCCAGAGAGCTGTGAATTATTTACTGCTGAATGCGAGAATGTTCGCAGGGGAACATCATACTACACACAGACTTATTTACTGCTGAATGCGAGAATGTTCGCAGGGGAACATCATACTACACACAGACTTATTTACTGCTGAATGCGAGAATGGTAGCAGGGGAACATCATACTACACACAGACTTATTTACTGCTGAATGCGAGAATGGTAGCAGGGGAACATCATACTACACACAGACTTATTTACTGCTGAATGCGAGAATGGTAGTAGGGGAACATCATACTACACACAGATCTGTAGCTAGTTTCAGTTAATAGCGAGAATGGTCGCAGGGGAACATCATACTACACACAGATCTGTAGCTAGTTTCAGTTAATAGAGAGAATGGTCGCAGGGGAACATCATACTACACACAGACTTATTTACTGCTGAATGCGAGAATGGTAGCAGGGGAACATCATACTACACACAGACTTATTTACTGCTGAATGCGAGAATGGTAGTAGGGGAACATCATACTACACACAGACTTATTTACTGCTGAATGCGAGAATGGTAGTAGGGGAACATCATACTACACACAGACTTATTTACTGCTGAATGCGAGAATGGTAGCAGGGGAACATCATACTACACACAGACTTATTACTGCTGAATGCGAGAATGGTAGTAGGGGAACATCATACTACACACAGACTTATTTACTGCTGAATGCGAGAATGGTAGCAGGGGAACATCATACTACACACAGACTTATTTACTGCTGAATGCGAGAATGGTCGCAGGGGAACATCATACTACACACAGACTTATTTACTGCTGAATGCGAGAATGGTAGCAGGGGAACATCATACTACACACAGACTTATTTACTGCTGAATGCGAGAATGGTCGCAGGGGAACATCATACTACACACAGACTTATTTACTGCTGAATGCGAGAATGGTAGCAGGGGAACATCATACTACACACAGACTTATTTACTGCTGAATGCGAGAATGGTCGCAGGGGAACATCATACTACACACAGACTTATTTACTGCTGAATGCGAGAATGGTAGCAGGGGAACATCATACTACACACAGACTTATTTACTGCTGAATGCGAGAATGGTCGCAGGGGAACATCATACTACACACAGACTTATTTACTGCTGAATGCGAGAATGGTAGCAGGGGAAACATCATACTACACACAGACTTATTTACTGCTGAATGCGAGAATGGTCGCAGGGGAACATCATACTACACACAGACTTATTTACTGCTGAATGCGAGAATGGTAGCAGGGGAACATCATACTACACACAGACTTATTTACTGCTGAATGCGAGAATGGTCGCAGGGGAACATCATACTACACACAGACTTATTTACTGCTGAATGCGAGAATGGTAGCAGGGGAACATCATACTACACACAGACTTATTACTGCTGAATGCGAGAATGGTAGCAGGGGAACATCATACTACACACAGACTTATTTACTGCTGAATGCGAGAATGGTCGCAGGGGAACATCATACTACACACAGACTTAGTTTACTGCTGAATGCGAGAATGGTCGCAGGGGAACATCATACTACACACAGACTTATTTACTGCTGAATGCGAGAATGGTAGCAGGGGAACATCATACTACACACAGACTTATTTACTGCTGAATGCGAGAATGGTCGCAGGGGAACATCATACTACACACAGACTTATTTACTGCTGAATGCGAGGAATGGTCGCAGGGGAACATCATACTAACACACAGACTTATTTACTGCTGAATGCGAGAATGTTCGCAGGGGAACATCATACTACACACAGACTTATTTACTGCTGAATGCGAGAATGGTCGCAGGGAACATCATACTACACACAGACTTATTTACTGCTGAATGCGAGAATGGTCGCAGGGGAACATCATACTACACACAGACTTATTTACTGCTGAATGCGAGAATGGTCGCAGGGGAACATCATACTACACACAGACTTATTTACTGCTGAATGCGAGAATGGTAGCAGGGGAACATCATACTACACACAGACTTATTTACTGCTGAATGCGAGAATGGTCGCAGGGGAACATCATACTACACACAGACTTATTTACTGCTGAATGCGAGAATGGTAGCAGGGGAACATCATACTACACACAGACTTATTTACTGCTGAATTGCGAGAATGGTCGCAGGGGAACATCATACTACACACAGACTTATTTACTGCTGAATGCGAGAATGGTCGCAGGGGAACATCATACTACACACAGACTTATTTACTGCTGAATGCGAGAATGTTCGCAGGGGAACATCATACTACACACAGACTTATTTACTGCTGAATGCGAGAATGTTCGCAGGGAACATCATACTACACACAGACTTATTTACTGCTGAATGCGAGAATGTTCGCAGGGGAACATCATACTACACACAGACTTATTTACTGCTGAATGCGAGAATGTTCGTAGGGGAACATCATACTACACACAGACTTATTTACTGCTGAATGCGAGAATGTTCGTAGGGGAACATCATACTACACACAGAATTATTTACTGCTGAATGCGAGAATGGTAGCAGGGGAACATCATACTACACACAGAATTATTTACTGCTGAATGCGAGAATGGTAGCAGGGGAACATCATACTACACACAGAATTATTTACTGCTGAATGCGAGAATGGTAGCAGGGAACATCATACTACACACAGAGACTTATTTACTGCTGAATGCGAGAATGGTAGCAGGGGAACATCATACTACACACAGACTTATTTACTGCTGAATGCGAGAATGTTCGCAGGGGAACATCATACTACACACAGACTTATTTACTGCTGAATGCGAGAATGTTCGCAGGGGAACATCATACTACACACAGACTTATTTACTGCTGAATGCGAGAATGTTCGTAGGGGAACATCATACTACACACAGACTTATTTATCTGCTGAATGCGAGAATGGTCGTAGGGGAACATCATACTACACACAGACTTATTTTACTGCTGAATGCGAGAATGGTCGCAGGGGAACATCATACTACACACAGACCTTATTTACTGCTGAATGCGAGAATGGTCGTCAGGGGAACATCATACTACACACAGACTTATTTACTGCTGAATGCGAGAATGTTCGTAGGGGAACATCATACTACACACAGAATTATTTACTGCTGAATGCGAGAATGGTCAGCAGGGGAACATCATACTACACACAGACTTATTTACTGCTGAATGCGAGAATGGTAGCAGGGGAACATCATACTACACACAGAATTATTTACTGCTGAATGCGAGAATGGTAGCAGGGGAACATCATACTACACACAGAATTATTTACTGCTGAATGCGAGAATGGTAGCAGGGGAACATCATACTACACCACAGACTTATTACTGTCTGAATGCGAGAATGGTAGCAGGGGAACATCATACTACACACAGACTTATTTACTGCTGAATGCGAGAATGTACAGGGGAACATCATACTACACACAGACTTATTACTGCTGAATGCGAGAATGGTAGCAGGGAAGCAGTCATACTACACACAGACATTATTTACTGCTGAATGCGAGAATGGTAGCAGGGGAACATCATACTACACACAGACTTATTTACTGCTGAATGCGAGAATGGTAGCAGGGGAACATCATACTTACACCAGACTTATTTACTGCTGAATGCGAGAATGGTAGCAGGGGAACATCATACTACACACAGACTTATTACTGCTGAATGCGAGAATGGTAGCAGGGGAACGATCGATACTACACACAGACTTATTTACTGCTGAATGCGAGAATGGTAGTAGGGGAACATCATACTACACACAGACTTATTACTGCTGAATGCGAGAATGGTAGCAGGGGAACATCATACTACACACAGACTTATTTACTGCTGAATGCGAGAATGGTAGCAGGGGAACATCATACTACACACAGACTTATTTACTGCTGAATGCGAGAATGGTAGCAGGGGAACATCATACTACACACAGACTTATTTACTGCTGAATGCGAGAATGGTAGCAGGGGAACATCATACTACACACAGACTTATTTACTGCTGAATGCGAGAATGGTAGCAGGGGAACATCATACTACACACAGACTTATTTACTGCTGAATGCGAGAATGGTAGCAGGGGAACATCATACTACACACAGACTTATTTACTGCTGAATGCGAGAATGGTAGCAGGGGAACATCATACTACACACAGACTTATTTACTGCTGAATGCGAGAATGGTAGCAGGGGAACATCATACTACACACAGACTTATTTACTGCTGAATGCGAGAATGGTAGCAGGGGAACATCATACTACACACAGACTATTTACTGCTGAATGCGAGAAGTAGGGGAACATCATATACACCAGACTTTTACTGCTGAATGCGAGAATGGTAGCAGGGGAACATCATACTACACACAGACTTATTTACTGCTGAATGCGAGAATGGTAGCAGGGGAACATCATACTACACACAGACTTATTTACTGCTGAATGCGAGAATGGTAGCAGGGGAACATCATACTACACACAGAATTATTTACTGCTGAATGCGAGAATGGTAGCAGGGGAACATCATACTACACACAGACTTATTTACTGCTGAATGCGAGAATGGTAGCAGGGGAACATCATACTACACACAGACTTATTTACTGCTGAATGCGAGAATGGTAGCAGGGGAACATCATACTACACACAGACTTATTTACTGCTGAATGCGAGAATGGTAGCAGGGGAACATCATACTACACACAGACTTATTTACTGCTGAATGCGAGAATGGTAGCAGGGGAACATCATACTACACACAGACTTATTTACTGCGAATGCGAGAATGGTAGCAGGGGAACATCATACTACACACAGACTTATTTACTGCTGAATGCGAGAATGGTAGCAGGGGAACATCATACTACTGTCTCTTATACACATCTAGCAGGGGAACATCATACTACACACAGACTTATTTACTGCTGAATGCGAGAATGGTAGCAGGGGAACATCATACTACACACAGACTTATTTACTGCTGAATGCGAGAATGGTAGCAGGGGAACATCATACTACACACAGACTTATTTACTGCTGAATGCGAGAATGGTAGCAGGGGAACATCATACTACACACAGACTTATTTACTGCTGAATGCGAGAATGGTAGCAGGGGAACATCATACTACACACAGACTTATTTACTGCTGAATGCGAGAATGGTAGCAGGGGAACATCATACTACACACAGACTTATTTACTGCTGAATGCGAGAATGGTAGCAGGGGAACATCATACTACACACAGACTTATTTACTGCTGAATGCGAGAATGGTAGCAGGGGAACATCATACTACACACAGACTTATTTACTGCTGAATGCGAGAATGGTAGCAGGGGAACATCATACTACACACAGACTTATTTACTGCTGAATGCGAGAATGGTAGCAGGGGAACATCATACTACACACAGACTTATTTACTGCTGAATGCGAGAATGGTAGCAGGGGAACATCATACTACACACAGACTTATTTACTGCTGAATGCGAGAATGGTAGCAGGGGAACATCATACTACACACAGACTTATTTACTGCTGAATGCGAGAATGGTAGCAGGGGAACATCATACTACACACAGACTTATTTACTGCTGATGCGAGAATGGTAGCAGGGGAACATCATACTACACACAGACTTATTTACTGCTGAATGCGAGAATGGTAGCAGGGGAACATCATACTACACACAGACTTATTTACTGCTGAATGCGAGAATGGTAGCAGGGGAACATCATACTACACACAGACTTATTTACTGCTGAATGCGAGAATGGTAGCAGGGGAACATCATACTACACACAGACTTATTTACTGCTGAATGCGAGAATGGTAGCAGGGGAACATCATACTACACACAGACTTATTTACTGCTGAATGCGAGAATGGTAGCAGGGGAACATCATACTACACACAGACTTATTTACTGCTGAATGCGAGAATGGTAGCAGGGGAACATCATACTACACACAGACTTATTTACTGCTGAATGCGAGAATGGTAGCAGGGGAACATCATACTACACACAGACTTATTTACTGCTGAATGCGAGAATGGTAGCAGGGGAACATCATACTACACACAGACTTATTTACTGCTGAATGCGAGAATGGTAGCAGGGGAACATCATACTACACACAGACTTATTTACTGCTGAATGCGAGAATGGTAGCAGGGGAACATCATACTACACACAGACTTATTTACTGCTGAATGCGAGAATGGTAGCAGGGGAACATCATACTACACACAGACTTATTTACTGCTGAATGCGAGAATGGTCGCAGGGAACATCATACTACACACAGACTTATTTACTGCTGAATGCGAGAATGGTAGCAGGGGAACATCATACTACACACAGACTTATTTACTGCTGAATGCGAGAATGGTAGCAGGGGAACATCATACTACACACAGACTTATTTACTGCTGAATGCGAGAATGGTAGCAGGGGAACATCATACTACACACAGACTTATTTACTGCTGAATGCGAGAATGGTAGCAGGGGAACATCATACTACACACAGACTTATTTACTGCTGAATGCGAGAATGGTAGCAGGGGAACATCATACTACACACAGACTTATTTACTGCTGAATGCGAGAATGGTAGCAGGGGAACATCATACTACACACAGACTTATTTACTGCTGAATGCGAGAATGGTAGCAGGGGAACATCATACTACACACAGACTTATTTACTGCTGAATGCGAGAATGGTAGCAGGGGAACATCATACTACACACAGACTTATTTACTGCTGAATGCGAGAATGGTAGCAGGGGAACATCATACTACACACAGACTTATTTACTGCTGAATGCGAGAATGGTAGCAGGGGAACATCATACTACACACAGACTTATTTACTGCTGAATGCGAGAATGGTAGCAGGGGAACATCATACTACACACAGACTTATTTACTGCTGAATGCGAGAATGGTAGCAGGGGAACATCATACTACACACAGACTTATTTACTGCTGAATGCGAGAATGGTAGCAGGGGAACATCATACTACACACAGACTTATTTACTGCTGAATGCGAGAATGGTAGCAGGGGAACATCATACTACACACAGACTTATTTACTGCTGAATGCGAGAATGGTAGCAGGGGAACATCATACTACACACAGACTTATTTACTGCTGAATGCGAGAATGGTAGCAGGGGAACATCATACTACACACAGACTTATTTACTGCTGAATGCGAGAATGTCGCAGGGGAACATCATACTACACACAGACTTATTTACTGCTGAATGCGAGAATGGTAGCAGGGGAACATCATACTACACACAGACTTATTTACTGCTGAATGCGAGAATGGTCGCAGGGGAACATCATACTACACACAGACTTATTTACTGCTGAATGCGAGAATGGTAGCAGGGGAACATCATACTACACACAGACTTATTTACTGCTGAATGCGAGAATGGTAGCAGGGGAACATCATACTACACACAGACTTATTTACTGCTGAATGCGAGAATGGTAGCAGGGGAACATCATACTACACACAGACTTATTTACTGCTGAATGCGAGAATGGTAGCAGGGGAACATCATACTACACACAGACTTATTTACTGCTGAATGCGAGAATGGTCGCAGGGGAACATCATACTACACACAGACTTATTTACTGCTGAATGCGAGAATGGTAGCAGGGGAACATCATACTACACACAGACTTATTTACTGCTGAATGCGAGAATGGTCGCAGGGGAACATCATACTACACACAGACTTATTTACTGCTGAATGCGAGAATGGTAGCAGGGGAACATCATACTACACACAGACTTATTTACTGCTGAATGCGAGAATGGTAGCAGGGGAACATCATACTACACACAGACTTATTTACTGCTGAATGCGAGAATGGTAGCAGGGGAACATCATACTACACACAGACTTATTTACTGCTGAATGCGAGAATGGTAGCAGGGGAACATCATACTACACACAGACTTATTTACTGCTGAATGCGAGAATGGTCGCAGGGGAACATCATACTACACACAGACTTATTTACTGCTGAATGCGAGAATGGTAGCAGGGGAACATCATACTACACACAGACTTATTTACTGCTGAATGCGAGAATGGTAGCAGGGGAACATCATACTACACACAGACTTATTTACTGCTGAATGCGAGAATGGTAGCAGGGGAACATCATACTACACACAGACTTATTTACTGCTGAATGCGAGAATGGTCGCAGGGAACATCATACTACACACAGACTTATTTACTGCTGAATGCGAGAATGGTCGCAGGGGAACATCATACTACACACAGACTTATTTACTGCTGAATGCGAGAATGGTCGCAGGGGAACATCATACTACACACAGACTTATTTACTGCTGAATGCGAGAATGTCGCAGGGGAACATCATACTACACACAGACTTATTACTGCTGAATGCGAGAATGGTAGCAGGGGAACATCATACTACACACAGACTTATTTACTGCTGAATGCGAGAATGGTCGCAGGGGAACATCATACTACACACAGACTTATTTACTGCTGAATGCGAGAATGGTAGCAGGGGAACATCATACTACACACAGACTTATTTACTGCTGAATGCGAGAATGGTAGCAGGGGAACATCATACTACACACAGACTTATTTACTGCTGAATGCGAGAATGGTCGCAGGGGAACATCATACTACACACAGACTTATTTACTGCTGAATGCGAGAATGGTAGCAGGGGAACATCATACTACACACAGACTTATTTACTGCTGAATGCGAGAATGTTCGCAGGGGAACATCATACTACACACAGACTTATTTACTGCTGAATGCGAGAATGGTAGTAGGGGAACATCATACTACACACAGACTTATTTACTGCTGAATGCGAGAATGTTCGCAGGGGAACATCATACTACACACAGACTTATTTACTGCTGAATGCGAGAATGGTAGCAGGGGAACATCATACTACACACAGACTTATTTACTGCTGAATGCGAGAATGGTCGCAGGGGAACATCATACTACACACAGACTTATTTACTGCTGAATGCGAGAATGGTCGCAGGGGAACATCATACTACACACAGACTTATTTACTGCTGAATGCGAGAATGGTCGCAGGGGAACATCATACTACACACAGACTTATTTACTGCTGAATGCGAGAATGGTAGTAGGGGAACATCATACTACACACAGACTTATTTACTGCTGAATGCGAGAATGGTAGTAGGGGAACATCATACTACACACAGACTTATTTACTGCTGAATGCGAGAATGGTCGCAGGGGACATCATACTACACACAGACTTATTTACTGCTGAATGCGAGAATGGTAGCAGGGGAACATCATACTACACACAGACTTATTTACTGCTGAATGCGAGAATGGTCGCAGGGGAAACATCATACTACACACAGACTTATTTACTGCTGAATGCGAGAATGGTAGCAGGGGAACATCATACTACACACAGACTTATTTACTGCTGAATGCGAGAATGGTCGCAGGGGAACATCATACTACACACAGACTTATTTACTGCTGAATGCGAGAATGGTAGCAGGGGAACATCATACTACACACAGACTTATTTACTGCTGAATGCGAGAATGGTAGCAGGGGAACATCATACTACACACAGACTTATTTACTGCTGAATGCGAGAATGGTAGCAGGGGAACATCATACTACACACAGACTTATTTACTGCTGAATGCGAGAATGGTAGCAGGGGAACATCATACTACACACAGACTTATTTACTGCTGAATGCGAGAATGGTACGCAGGGGAACATCATACTACACACAGACTTATTTACTGCTGAATGCGAGAATGGTCGCAGGGGAACATCATACTACACACAGACTTATTTACTGCTGAATGCGAGAATGGTAGCAGGGGAACATCATACTACACACAGACTTATTTACTGCTGAATGCGAGAATGTCGCAGGGGAACATCATACTACACACAGACTTATTTACTGCTGAATGCGAGAATGGTAGCAGGGGAACATCATACTACACACAGACTTATTTACTGCTGAATGCGAGAATGGTCGCAGGGGAACATCATACTACACACAGACTTATTTACTGCTGAATGCGAGAATGGTCGCAGGGGAACATCATACTACACACAGACTTATTTACTGCTGAATGCGAGAATGGTCGCAGGGGAACATCATACTACACACAGACTTATTTACTGCTGAATGCGAGAATGGTCGCAGGGGAACATCATACTACACACAGACTTTTACTGCTGAATGCGAGAATGTAGTAGGGAACTCATACTACACAGATAGCTAGTTTCAGTATGCGAGAATGGTCGCAGGGGAACATCATACTACACACAGACTTATTTACTGCTGAATGCGAGAATGGTAGCAGGGGAACATCATACTACACCAGACTGTAGTTTTCGTTAATGCGAGAATGGTCGCAGGGGAACATCATACTACACACAGATCTGTATTTACTGCTGAATGCGAGAATGGTCGCAGGGGAACATCATACTACACACAGACTTATTTACTGCTGAATGCGAGAATGGTAGCAGGGGAACATCATACTACACACAGACTTATTTACTGCTGAATGCGAGAATGGTCGCAGGGGAACATCATACTACACACAGACTTATTTACTGCTGAATGCGAGAATGGTAGCAGGGAACATCATACTACACACAGACTTATTTACTGCTGAATGCGAGAATGGTCGCAGGGGAACATCATACTACACACAGACTTATTTACTGCTGAATGCGAGAATGGTAGCAGGGGAACATCATACTACACACAGACTTATTTACTGCTGAATGCGAGAATGGTAGCAGGGGAACATCATACTACACACAGACTTATTTACTGCTGAATGCGAGAATGGTCGCAGGGGAACATCATACTACACACAGACTTATTTACTGCTGAATGCGAGAATGGTAGCAGGGGAACATCATACTACACACAGACTTATTTACTGCTGAATGCGAGAATGGTCGCAGGGGAACATCATACTACACACAGACTTATTTACTGCTGAATGCGAGAATGGTAGCAGGGGAACATCATACTACACACAGACTTATTTACTGCTGAATGCGAGAATGGTCGCAGGGGGAACATCATACTACACACAGACTTATTTACTGCTGAATGCGAGAATGGTAGCAGGGGAACATCATACTACACACAGACTTATTTACTGCTGAATGCGAGAATGGTCGCAGGGGAACATCATACTACACACAGACTT
This sequence comes from Cepaea nemoralis, assembly GCA_014155875.1. Classification (NCBI taxonomy): domain Eukaryota; kingdom Metazoa; phylum Mollusca; class Gastropoda; order Stylommatophora; family Helicidae; genus Cepaea; species Cepaea nemoralis. The sequence goes on from JACEFZ010004305.1 coordinate 139,489, forward strand.
ATTTACTGCTGAATGCGAGAATGGTAGCAGGGGAACATCATACTACACACAGACTTATTTACTGCTGAATGCGAGAATGGTCGCAGGGAACATCATACTACACACAGACTTATTTACTGCTGAATGCGAGAATGGTAGCAGGGGAACATCATACTACACACAGACTTATTTACTGCTGAATGCGAGAATGGTCGCAGGGGAACATCATACTACACACAGACTTATTTACTGCTGAATGCGAGAATGGTCGCAGGGGAACATCATACTACACACAGACTTATTTACTGCTGAATGCGAGAATGGTCGCAGGGGAACATCATACTACACACAGACTTATTTACTGCTGAATGCGAGAATGGTCGCAGGGGAACATCATACTACACACAGACTTATTTACTGCTGAATGCGAGAATGGTCGCAGGGGAACATCATACTACACACAGACTTATTTACTGCTGAATGCGAGAATGGTCGCAGGGGAACATCATACTACACACAGACTTATTTACTGCTGAATGCGAGAATGGTCGCAGGGGAACATCATACTACACACAGACTTATTACTGCTGAATGCGAGAATGGTAGCAGGGGAACATCATACTACACACAGACTTATTTACTGCTGAATGCGAGAATGGTCGCAGGGGAACATCATACTACACACAGACTTATTTACTGCTGAATGCGAGAATGGTCGCAGGGGAACATCATACTACACACAGACTTATTTACTGCTGAATGCGAGAATGGTCGCAGGGGAACATCATACTACACACAGACTTATTTACTGCTGAATGCGAGAATGGTCGCAGGGAACATCATACTACACACAGACTTATTTACTGCTGAATGCGAGAATGGTCGCAGGGGAACATCATACTACACACAGACTTATTTACTGCTGAATGCGAGAATGGTCGCAGGGGAACATCATACTACACACAGACTTATTTACTGCTGAATGCGAGAATGGTCGCAGGGGAACATCATACTACACACAGACTTATTTACTGCTGAATGCGAGAATGGTCGCAGGGGAACATCATACTACACACAGACTTATTTACTGCTGAATGCGAGAATGGTCGCAGGGGAACATCATACTACACACAGACTTATTTACTGCTGAATGCGAGAATGGTCGCAGGGGAACATCATACTACACACAGACTTATTTACTGCTGAATGCGAGAATGGTCGCAGGGGAACATCATACTACACACAGACTTATTTACTGCTGAATGCGAGAATGGTAGCAGGGGAACATCATACTACACACAGACTTATTTACTGCTGATGCGAGAATGGTAGCAGGGGAACATCATACTACACACAGACTTATTTACTGCTGAATGCGAGAATGGTAGCAGGGGAACATCATACTACACACAGACTTATTTACTGCTGAATGCGAGAATGGTAGTAGGGGAACATCATACTACACACAGACTTATTTACTGCTGAATGCGAGAATGGTAGCAGGGGAACATCATACTACACACAGACTTATTTACTGCTGAATGCGAGAATGGTAGCAGGGGAACATCATACTACACACAGACTTATTTACTGCTGAATGCGAGAATGGTCGCAGGGAACATCATACTACACACAGACTTATTTACTGCTGAATGCGAGAATGGTAGCAGGGAACATCATACTACACACAGACTTATTTACTGCTGAATGCGAGAATGGTCGCAGGGGAACATCATACTACACACAGACTTATTTACTGCTGAATGCGAGAATGGTAGTAGGGGAACATCATACTACACACAGACTTATTTACTGCTGAATGCGAGAATGGTCGCAGGGGAACATCATACTACACACAGACTTATTTACTGCTGAATGCGAGAATGGTAGCAGGGGAACATCATACTACACACAGACTTATTACTGCTGAATGCGAGAATGGTAGCAGGGGAACATCATACTACACACAGACTTATTTACTGCTGAATGCGAGAATGGTAGCAGGGGAACATCATACTACACACAGACTTATTTATGCTGAATGCGAGAATGGTAGCAGGGGAACATCATACTACACACAGACTTATTTACTGCTGAATGCGAGAATGGTAGCAGGGGAACATCATACTACACACAGACTTATTTACTGCTGAATGCGAGAATGGTAGCAGGGGAACATCATACTACACACAGACTTATTACTGCTGAATGCGAGAATGGTCGCAGGGGAACATCATACTACACACAGACTTATTACTGCTGAATGCGAGAATGGTAGCAGGGGAACATCATACTACACACAGACTTATTTACTGCTGAATGCGAGAATGGTAGCAGGGGAACATCATACTACACACAGACTTATTTACTGCTGAATGCGAGAATGGTAGCAGGGGAACATCATACTACACACAGACTTATTTACTGCTGAATGCGAGAATGGTAGCAGGGGAACATCATACTACACACAGACTTATTTACTGCTGAATGCGAGAATGGTAGCAGGGGAACATCATACTACACACAGACTTATTTACTGCTGAATGCGAGAATGGTAGCAGGGGAACATCATACTACACACAGACTTATTTACTGCTGAATGCGAGAATGGTAGCAGGGGAACATCATACTACACACAGACTTATTTACTGCTGAATGCGAGAATGGTAGCAGGGGAACATCATACTACACACAGACTTATTTACTGCTGAATGCGAGAATGGTAGCAGGGGAACATCATACTACACACAGACTTATTTACTGCTGAATGCGAGAATGGTAGCAGGGGAACATCATACTACACACAGACTTATTTACTGCTGAATGCGAGATGGTAGCAGGGAACATCATACTACACACAGACTTATTTACTGCTGAATGCGAGAATGGTCGCAGGGAACATCATACTACACACAGACTTATTTACTGCTGAATGCGAGAATGGTCGCAGGGGAACATCATACTACACACAGACTTATTTACTGCTGAATGCGAGAATGGTAGCAGGGGAACATCATACTACACACAGACTTATTTACTGCTGAATGCGAGAATGGTAGCAGGGGAACATCATACTACACACAGACTTATTTACTGCTGAATGCGAGAATGGTAGCAGGGGAACATCATACTACACACAGACTTATTTACTGCTGAATGCGAGAATGGTAGCAGGGGAACATCATACTACACACAGACTTATTTACTGCTGAATGCGAGAATGGTAGCAGGGGAACATCATACTACACACAGACTTATTTACTGCTGAATGCGAGAATGGTAGCAGGGAACATCATACTACACACAGACTTATTACTGCTGAATGCGAGAATGGTAGCAGGGGAACATCATACTACACACAGACTTATTTACTGCTGAATGCGAGAATGGTAGCAGGGGAACATCATACTACACACCGACTTATTTACTGCTGAATGCGAGAATGGTAGCAGGGGAACATCATACTACACACAGACTTATTACTGCTGAATGCGAGAATGGTAGCAGGGGGAACATCATACTACACACAGACTTATTTATGCTGAATGCGAGAATGGTAGCAGGGGAACATCATACTACACACGACTTATTTACTGCTGAATGCGAGAATGGTAGCAGGGGAACATCCTACTACACACAGACTTATTTACTGCTGAATGCGAGAATGGTAGCAGGGGAACATCATACACACACAGACTATTTACTGCTGAATGCGAGAATGGTAGCAGGGGAACATCATACTACACACAGACTTATTTACTGCTGAATGCGAGAATGGTAGCAGGGGAACATCATACTACACACAGACTTATTTACTGCTGAATGCGAGAATGGTAGTAGGGGAACATCATACTACACACAGATCTGTAGCTAGTTTCAGTTAATAGAGAGGATGGTCGCAGGGGAACATCATACTACACACAGATCTGTAGCTAGTTTCAGTTAATAGCGAGAATGGTAGTAGGGGAACATCATACTACACACAGACTTATTTACTGCTGAATGCGAGAATGGTAGCAGGGGAACATCATATACACACAGATCTGTAGCTAGTTTCAGTTAATAGCGAGGAAACACAACGTGGAACATACATCGATACAACCACACACACAACGTTGAAGACACATGGATACACACAGAGACACAATGTGGAACACCCATGGATACACACAGATACACAACGTGGAACACATATAGATACACACAGACACACAACGTGGAACACACATGGATACACACAGACACATGATATGGAACACACATGGATACACACAGACACACAACGTGGAACACATATGGATACACACAGACACACAACGTTGAAGACACATGGATACACACAGAGACACAACGTGGAACACACATGGATACACACAGACACACAACATACACCATGCATAACACAACATAAAACACACAACACAACATACACTATGCAACATACAGTACACATCATACAACACACAACATACAATACACAACATACAACATACAGTACACATCATACAACATACAACACACACCACGCACCACACAACATACACCACACAATATACAACACACAACACACAACATAGAAAACACAACATACAACACACAACACACAATGCAACATACAACACACAACATACAACACATAACATACAACATACAACACACAACACACAAGACACACCAGGCACCACACAACATAAGACGTACAACGCAACCATTTTACATACAACACACTACATTCAACATCATCATCATCATCATGTGCCATGCCGGTAAGCACGGGCAGTCATGTTTTGCCATCTCACTCAATCACCAGAGTCGTAGAACAGCTCAGTGTTCTTGTCTCAACCATGCCACGGGGTCAAACCATCCAGGTATTTACTTCTCTGCCTTTCCTTTGCTCTCTTCCACTCAATCTTGCCAGTTGTCACCAAATTTTCCAATTTATTTCTTCTCATAACGTGACCAAAATCTATGACTGTCTACGTCTAATTTCTCTAATCAGTTTACGGTGTTCATTTATTTCTTGTAGGACTTGTTCATTGGTTTTTCTGTCTGTCCATGGTATTCTTTGCATTCTCCTCAGAAACCACATTTCTGCAGCCATCAGATGTTTTTCAGCTTGTCTGCTCATTTTCAACGCTTCACATCCATACAAAAGTGCAGGCTCTGTGTAGCACCTCAACACTCTTTTTCTCGTTGCAAATGACATCTTTTTATTGTTCAGTATGTTTTTCATCTTGAAAAGGGCAGCCTTAGGCATGGCGATTCTTGTTTTAATCTCTTCAAGGCATCTCCCATCAGATGTTATGACTATGCCGAGATAATTGTACCGATTCACTTGTTTAAGAATATTTCCATTTATTTGAATATTACATTGTGATATTTCCTTCTTCTTAGTGACGATCATAATCTGTGTCTTCTTACAATTTAATTCTAACCCCAGTTGCTCACTGTGTACAATAATCACATCTACTAAATGTTGCAGATCCTGCTCATTGTCTGCAGTAAATACTGTATGGGCAAAACTGTTAGAGAAATCCACCAAACTGACAATGTAGATGGTCACAGCTGTTAGAGAAATCCCCCAAACGACAATGTAGATGGACACAGCTGTTAGAGAAATCCACCAAACTGACAATGTAGATGGACACAGCTGTTAGAGAAATCCACCAAACTGACAATGTAGATGGACACAACTGTTAGAGAAATCCCCCAAACGACAATTTAGATGGACAAAACTGTTAGAGAAATCCCCCAAACTGACAATGGAGATGGACAAACTATTAGAGAAACCCACCACACTGACAATGTAGATTGACAAAACTGTTAGAGAAATCCACCAAACTGACAATACAGACGGACAAAACAGCACCTGGTGTGCTCACGCTACAAGAAGAACTGCAACAACACAAGCAACGTACATTATTTGGAGCCATGTTGCATACACGGCTAATACAATAACAGGAAATACCCAATGAACAATGCTCAACAACAGAACAAAACTTACAGCCTTTCAGAAACATAAGAAAAATAACGGATATTGAAGGAAATATACAAACAGGCCACTGCAGATAGCCCTATCTTTTGAGAATTATTCTAGGCACGGAAGAAAACATACAGCCCACTCTCAAGTGTCGTGAAATATGCAAAGATATGCACACAGCGACTGAAACAAACACTCATCGCGAGCTAGCACTGGCAGGTATGCACACAGCGACTGAAACATACACTTCATCGCGAGCTAGCACTGACAGGTATGCACACAGCGACTGAAACATACACTTCATCGCGAGCTAGCACTGACAGGTATGCACACAGCGACTGAAACATACACTTCATCGCGAGCTAGCACTGGCAGGTATGAACACTGCTCACGGGATGCAGAAAGATACACCGTCTGTTCCTGGTGCCATGATTAGAGACACTGTCCATCTCTTACCTGACATTTCCACGGCCATACTGGACACTGTCCATTTCTTACCTGACATTTCCACGGCCATACTGGACACTGTACATTTCTTACCTGACATTTCCACGGCCATACTGGACACTGTCCATTTCTTACCTGACTTTTCCACGCTAACACTGGACACTGTCCGGTCTTAAGCCTCACCTGACACTGTCCATCTCTTACTTCACATTTCATGACCACACTGGACGCTGTCCATCTCATACCTGACATTTCGAGCCACGATGACTGCCCATCTCTTACCTCACATTTCATAACCATGACCATGACCACACTGAACGCTGTCCATCTCATACCTGACATTTGCTTGCAGACAGTGGACACTGTCCGGCCTACACTGGGTCCAGGGAAGGGTTGGGCTGAAGGACATGGCCAGGTAGTACAGTGTCCAAGCCATGATCATTGTGTAATAGATGGACACCAGAAAGGTCATGGTCACCATTCCAAAGCCAATACCTGCGGTCAGTGAGAACAGATAGATGGTCAAGGGTGGAAACAAGGACAACAGGTAGATGGTGGTCAAAGGTGGAGATAACAATGACAACATATAGGTGGTCAAGAGTGGACATAACAAGGACAACAGGTAGGTGGTCAATGGTGGACATAACACGGACAACAGGTAGATGGTCATGAGTGGACATAACAAGGACAACAGGTAGGTGGTCAAGAGTGGACACAGCAAGGAGAATGACTGATTGATTGATTGATCTAGGAACCGACATCACAGCATTCGGGACATTCCCATAAGCGCTCCGTCCCCATCCTCAGCAACCAGCGAAGAGTTCCAACACTAATAGTTCCAGTAGCAATCTGATTATATGTCCGTCTCGCCTTTCCTCTGAGCGTCAAGCGTCGGCCAGATCCCCTCGTCACTCCTCGCTGCCTCATTCTAACCAGACTATGGTAATCCATTTGCTCCTCCGAGGTGTACACGTGCTCCCACAAGGCCGCAACCACATCTGCCTTGTCATGACATGTGGCTAAATAATCACATCACAGACAATGCGCTAAAACTGTAACACGTTAAAGACTTCACACATTCCAGGCCGTTTATATCTGAGGTATGGCAATCAGTCCCCGTCCTGACTGATAATTTCCATCTTGGAGAAAGTGACTGACCGGCTGGCTGACTGAGCGCCGGCTTAGTTTCATTGACTGACTGAGCGCCAGTCTGGTTTCCTTGACTGACTGACTGACTGACTGACTGACAGATTAACTAGGCGCCGGTCTGATTTCCCTGACTGCCTGACTGACTGACTGTCTGCTTGTCTGATGTTACTGCTTGGTTGAGTTGTTGATCTCTCACAACACCCACAACACCTAGACACACACACACATCCACACTCACTCACCCACACAACACGCCCTCACAACACATCCACACACACCCACACACATATCCACACATATATCCACACACACAGACACCCACAAATATCCAAACACACACACACCCAAACACGCACACGCACGCACACCCACACACATACCCATACAATATCCAGACACACACACACACCCATACACTCCCCCATACAAGCACACACCCACACACGCAGACACGCACACCACCATACGTACCTACACACACCCACACATACCCACGCTTACGCACACACCCACACCCCCCACATCTAACCTTTAAACAAGGGACAGATTACCCAGACCTTGCCGGGCCCCAGGTTGGAGTACTGGCAGTAGAGGGTCTCCAGAAACAGGATGGGGCAGCCACACACCAGCATGGCCACCAAAAACGGGATCAGGAAGGCTCCTGTAGGGCAGCATCCAGTGGGCAGGCAGCAACAGTGGGCAGGCAGCAACAGTGGGCAGGCAGCACCAGTGGGCAGGCAGCAACAGTGGGCAGGCAGCAACAGTGGGTAGGCAGCACCAGTGGGCAGGCAGCAACAGTGGGCAGGTAGCATTAGTGGGCAGGCAGCATTAGTGGGCAGGCAGCAACAGTGGGCAGGCAGCAACAGTGGGCAGGCAGCATTAGTGGGCAGGCAGCACCAGTGGGCAGATTCCAGTAGGGAGAGCCAAAAAGGGGAGGGGCAAGTGTGAATATATAATTGAGATATGTATATTTGTTTGTTTGAGTGAAATACACCGTGGCTAATATTAGTTGTCGCAAGACGAGTGATTGGAAGGGCCGAATGTAAGACGGGCCTGCGCGCCCAATTTGTGACCCTAATAAAGTTGATTTGATTTGATTTGATTTGATTGTCTGTCAACTCTTGGTTTGAGTGTAATACAAGGTGGCTGATATTAGTTGTCTGTCAACTCTTGGTTTGATTGTTTACTTGTCTGTCAACTGTTGGTTTGATTGTTTACTTGTCTGTCAACTGTTGGTTTAATTGTTTACTTGTCTGTCAACTCTTGGTTTGATTGCTTACTTGTCTGTCCACTCTTGGTTTGATTGTTTACTTGTCTGTCCACTCTTGGTTTGATTGTTTACTTGTCTGTCAACTGTTGGTTTGATTGTTTACTTGTCTGTCAACTCTTGGTTTGATTGTTTACTTGTCTGTCAACTGTTGGTTTGATTGTTTACTTGTCTGTCAACTGTTGGTTTGATTGTTACTTGTCTGTCAACTGTTGGTTTGATTGTTTACTGTCTGTCAACTGTTGGTTTGATTGTTTACTTGTCTGTCAACTGTTGGTTTGATTGTTTACTTGTCTGTCAACTCTTGGTTTGATTGTTACTTGTCTGTCCACTCTTGGTTTGATTGTTTACTTGTCTGTCAACTGTTAGTTTTATTGTTTAGTTGTCTGTCAACTGTTGGTTTGATTGTTTACTTGTCTGTCAACTGTTGGTTTGATTGTTTACTTGTCTGTCAACTGTTGGTTTAATTGTTTACTTGTCTGTCAATCTTGGTTTGATTGTTTACTTGTCTGTCCACTCTTGGTTTGATTGTTTACTTGTCTGTCCACTCTTGGTTTGATTGTTTACTTGTCTGTCAACTGTTGGTTTGATTGTTTACTTGTCTGTCAACTGTTGGTTTGATTGTTTACTTGTCTGTCAACTGTTGGTTTGATTGTTACTTGTCTGTCAACTGTTGGTTTGATTGTTTACTTGTCTGTCAACTGTTGGTTTGATTGTTTACTTGTCTGTCAACTGTTGGTTTGATTGTTTACTTGTCTGTCAACTCTTGGTTTGATTGTTTACTTGTCTGTCCACTCTTGGTTGATTGTTTACTTGTCTGTCAACTGTTGGTTTGATTGTTTACTTGTCTGTCAACTGTTGGTTTGATTGTTTACTTGTCTGTCAACTGTTGGTTTAATTGTTTACTTGTCTGTCAACTCTTGGTTTGATTGTTTACTTGTCTGTCCACTCTTGGTTTGATTGTTTACTTGTCTGTCCACTCTTGGTTTGATTGTTTACTTGTCTGTCAACTGTTGGTTTGATTGTTTACTTGTCTGTCAACTGTTGGTTTGATTGTTTACTTGTCTGTCAACTGTTGGTTTGATTGTTTACTTGTCTGTCAACTCTTGGTTTGATTGTTTACTTGTCTGTCAACTGTTGGTTTGATTGTTTACTTGTCTGTCAACTGTTGGTTTGATTGTTTACTTGTCTGTCAACTGTTGGTTTGATTGTTTACTTGTCTGTCAACTGTTGGTTTGATTGTTTACTTGTCAGTCCACTCTTGGTTTGATTGTTTACTTGTCTGTCAACTGTTGGTTTGATTGTTTACTTGCCTGTCAACTGTTGGTTTGATTGTTTACTTGTCTGTCAACTGTTGGTTTGATTGTTTACTTGTCTGTCAACTGTTGGTTTGATTGTTTACTTGTCTGTCCACTCTTGGTTTGATTGTTTACTTGTCTGTCAACTGTTGGTTTGATTGTTTACTTGTCTGTCCACTCTTGGTTTGATTGTTTACTTGTCTGTCAACTGTTGGTTTGATTGTTTACTTGTCTGTCCACTCTTGGTTTGATTGTTTACTTGTCTGTCAACTGTTAGTTTTATTGTTTACTTGTCTGTCAACTGTTGGTTTGATTGTTTACTTGTCTGTCAACTGTTGGTTTGATTGTTTACTTGTTTGTCAACTGTTGGTTTGATTGTTTACTTGTCTGTCAACTGTTGGTTTGATTGTTTACTTGTCTGTCAACTCTTGGTTTGATTGTTTACTTGTCTGTCAACTGTTGGTTTGATTGTTTACTTGTCTGTCAACTGTTGGTTTGATTGTTTACTTGTCTGTCAACTGTTGGTTTGATTGTTTACTTGTCTGTCAACTCTTGATTTGATTGTTTACTTGTCTGTCCACTCTTGGTTTGATTATTTACTTGTCTGTCCACTCTTGGTTTGATTGTTTACTTGTCTGTCCACTCTTGGTTTGATTGTTTACTTGTCTGTCAACTGTTGGTTTGATTGTTTACTTGTCTGTCAACTCTTGGTTTGATTGTTTACTTGTCTGTCAACTCTTGGTTTGATTGTTTACTTGTCTGTCAACTGTTGGTTTGATTGTTTACTTGTCTGTCAACTGTTGGTTTGATTGTTTACTTGTCTGTCAACTGTTGGTTTGATTGTTTACTTGTCTGTCAACTGTTGGTTTGATTGTTCACTTGTCTGTCAACTCTTGGTTTGATTGTTTACTTGTCTGTCCACTCTTGGTTTTATTGTTTACTTGTCTGCCAACTGTTGGTTTGATTGTTTACTTGTCTGTCAACTGTTGGTTTGATTGTTTACTTGTCTGTCAACTGTTGGTTTGATTGTTTACTTGTCTGTCAACTGTTGGTTTGATTGTTTACTTGTCTGTCAACTCTTGGTTTGATTGTTTACTTGTCTGTCCACTCTTGGTTTGATTGTTTACTTGTCTGTCAACTCTTGGTTTGATTGTTTACTTGTCTGTCAACTGTTGGTTTGATTGTTTACTTGTCTGTCAACTCTTGGTTTGATTGTTTACTTGTCTGTCAACTCTTGGTTTGATTGTTTACTTGTTTGTTTGTGGTTGCGCTGGCTCACTTTGAACTCATACGTAGTTGGTACATGTGCTACAACTTATAGTGACTGGATTGGCTGTTGTTGAGTTGATACTGAAGGCGTGGATAGTCTTGTCTGTCTGTCTGTCTGTCTGTCTGTCTGTCTGTCTGTCTGTCTGTCTGTCTGTCTGTCTGTCTGTCTGTCTGTCTGTGTCACGTATCGTAACTCCTAATTTGTAAGAAAACGCAAGTCGTGGGTGTCTCGTGTATAAGTCATATACCAGACAAATATACACGTTTGACACACACGCACAGCCGCAGCAACACCTGTATACACACACACACACACACACACATTCACACACACACATTCACACACGCTCACACTCACACACATTCACACACACTCACACACACACACACACACCACGCTCAGATGTAGAGATCAGTCCGACATGTTCTTTACCTGGATGTCCCACTCGAGTCTTTACTTTCTACATGTTCACACTTCTAACAGTTACTTTCTACATGTTCACACTTCTAATTGTTACTTTCTACATGTTCACACTTCTAATTGTTACTTTCTACATGTTCACACTTCCAATTGTTACTTTCTACATGTTCACACTTCTAATTGTTACTTTCTACATGTTCACACTTCTAATCCTTACTTTCTACATGTTCACACTTCTAATCCTTACTTTCTACATGTTCACACTTCTAATCCTTACTTTCTACATGTTCACACTTCTAATCCTTACTTTCTACATGTTCACACTTCTAATTGTTACTTTCTACATGTTCACACTTCTAATTGTTACTTTCTACATGTTCACACTTCTAATCGTTACTTTCTACATGTTCACACTTCTAATCGTTACTTTCTACATGTTCACACGTCTAATTGTTACTTTCTACATGTTCACACTTCTAATTGTTACTTTCTACATGTTCACACTTCTAATCCTTACTTTCTACATGTTCACACTTCTAATAGTTACTTTCTACATGTTCACACTTCTAATCCTTACTTTCTACATGTTCACACTTCTAATAGTTACTCTCTACATGTTCACACTTCTAATCCTTACTTTCTACATGTTCACACTTCTAATCCTTACTTTCTACATGTTCACACTTCTAATAGTTACTTTCTACATGTACACACTTCTAATTGTTACTTTCTACATGTTCACACTTCTAATAGTTACTTTCTACATGTTCACACTTCTAATCCTTACTTTCTACATGTTCACACTTCTAATAGTTACTTTCTACATGTTCACACTTCTAATCCTTACTTTCTACATGTTCACACTTCTAATCCTTACTTTCTACATGTTCACACTTCTAATAGTTACTTTCTACATGTTCACACTTCTAATCCTTACTTTCTACATGTTCACACTTCTAATAGTTACTTTCTACATGTTCACACTTCTAATCCTTACTTTCTACATGTTCACACTTCTAATCCTTACTTTCTACATGTTCACACTTCTAATCCTTACTTTCTACATGTTCACACTTCTAATCCTTACTTTCTACATGTTCACACTTCTAATAGTTACTTTCTACATGTTCACACTTCTAATCCTTACTTTCTACATGTTCACACTTCTAATAGTTACTCTCTACATGTTCACACTTCTAATCCTTACTTTCTACATGTTCACACTTCTAATCCTTACTTTCTACATGTTCACACTTCTAATAGTTACTTTCTACATGTACACACTTCTAATTGTTACTTTCTACATGTTCACACTTCTAATAGTTACTTTCTACATGTTCACACTTCTAATCGTTACTTTCTACATGTTTACACTTCTAATTGTTACTTTCTACATGTTCACACTTCTAATAGTTACTTTCTACATGTTCACACTTCTAATAGTTACTTTCTACATGTTCACACTTCTAATCCTTACTTTCTACATGCTCACACTTCTAATAGTTACTTTCTACATGTTCACACTTCTAATCCTTACTTTCTACATGTTCACACTTCTAATCCTTACTTTCTACATGTTCACACTTCTAATAGTTACTTTCTACATGTTCACACTTCTAATCATTACTTTCTACATGTTCACACTTCTAATCGTTACTTTCTACATGTTCACACTTCTAATTGTTACTTTCTACATGTTCACACTTCTAATTGTTACTTTCTACATGTTCACACTTCTAATAGTTACTTTCTACATGTTCACACTTCTAATCCTTACTTTCTACATGTTCACACTTCTAATAGTTACTGTCTACATGTTCACACTTCTAATAGTTACTTTCTACATGTTCACACTTCTAATTGTTACTTTCTACGTGTTCACACTTCTAATAGTTACTTTCTACATGTTCACACTTCTAATAGTTACTTTCTACATGTTCACACTTCTAATAGTTACTTTCTACATGTTCACACTTCTAATCCTTACTTTCTACATGCTCACACTTCTAATAGTTACTTTCTACATGTTCACACTTCTAATAGTTACTTTCTACATGTTCACACTTCTAATCCTTACTTTCTACATGTTCACACTTCTAATCCTTACTTTCTACATGTTCACACTTCTAATAGTTACTTTCTACATGTTCACACTTCTAATCCTTACTTTCTACATGTTCACACTGTCGCGAAACGCAAGTGCGTCTCAGACGGGACAACACAGTACCAACTCTGCCACACCCCGTCTCGGCGGCTAGGCCACATTGTATGGCGGGGGAGAGGGGGATTTCCGAGTAAAAAGCGTCAGGACCATCTTCTGTGTCCTTGAGATGTTGTGTATCGGGATTGTCATGAATTTCACGGGTTCCGAGAATCATAACTCAACTCTTTGAGTGTGCGTAGATCTGTTCCGTTGTAATTCGCACACTCTGCTAAAACTCGGGGAATGCTGGGTTGCCTTCACTTTCGTGAGGTAATGCTCGGAAGTTTTCGGCAGGTTACGGGAGTGTGTTCTTCCAGGCCTGACACGAAGAGGCCATTCGGTAGCCAGTCATCAAGAAAGGAGGCCGCATCTATCGCAGCTATATAATTGACATCACGGGGATTCAGAGAATGTTCTACTGCGAAGGTTATTGTTAGGCTATCCTTTCACGGCCAGGTCCGCCAGCTGTAATCTGTGCAACTCTTATAGAGATTGATCTGCAGTGGTGGCATTGTTGTCCTTGAGACGAGGGGCCGTGTCTTTGACCAGCTGTATCATGATATACCTTTTGGGGCCCCAGAGGGAACCTACAGCCCAGAGCTTGATGAATCTATCGGGCCGATGTCTGTTGCATAGGTGTTCCTAAACTTTAAAGGTAAAACACTTGCATACTTGGCGTCGCTTAACTAAAGGTTGTATTTCAGTTGTGGGTTAAATATCAACCAGGCCGGCCAGTTGCGCTGGTAGTTGGGTTTCGACTAGGCATGCTAACCGTGTAGTAAGCCTGTGTGTGTACTATGACCTAGATTAAGTGTTCAACCGACATGGCGGAATGTGTTGCACGAGCCAGCTCAGTGGAGCAGTCTGGGTGAGGCAAATTAACAATACATTCGACGCCCTATCTCAATAATGGGGTACCTGAGGGAATTATGATTCTAACAGAAGAATTTCTCTTGAACAGAGCTTTAATTTAATTCCCTTAAGGAATATGTTGACATTAGTATGGTTCAATCATCATCTGGTGGCGTGGTTGAAACTAGTACTTGTCAAGCACTCATGTGACGAGCGAGAACCACTTGCATTTCTCATTACGGTGAAACCCAAATATGTAGGAGGCTATAAGCTGGGAAGTTGTTATCGACCTATGGGCCAGTTGTTATTTAACTGGGCTTAGTCAGAAGGGGGAAAGATATCTTCACACCTACTAGGGATTGAACCGTGGGCCATTATAGCGGTGGGGAAACACCCACTCACGTATCGCGTGGATATTTCATCAGTGTTGTGTGACTCTACAGTTCCCTTACTGAGAAGGGAATACTTGGTCATGCGGGTCTATCTTTCTATTGTCTCTATACTTTCATCGGAACCAGATTGTATGGGATGTTTGAGTTGACACAATTCCTAGGCAGACAAAGGAATTTATTCAGGAGATGAGTGTCTATATATTCATACACCCACACATAACAGAAATCCAGTTATCCGATGCAGAAGGGTGGAAAGGGACAAACACAAGAACACCAAACTCTTCTGTTGTTTGTCTGGTCTTTCATTCAGTATTTCAGGTTAGTTATCAATGTAGCTTGAGTATCTTCCAGTAACCTTGGAAGTGTCATGGGGTATTTACCTGAGGTATCCTGATATGCTTATCTACTTTTCGGATGAGACAAATGGTGATTGGGAAAGAGGATCCAGGCCATAACACTTGATGATCTTCATAGGAGGTATGGATTTCTGCCATCCTCATGAATTGAACCTGTCATCATATCTTCTATCTATTAGATATGAGATGGTAGGGAATGTGCCATCCTACTTACTATATACTAGGGATGAGACACGTGGCTGAAAAACTACTGGACTTAAGTTAGGAGCTGTAACTTAATCTGTCTATGAGATATGTCTGGGAGTTCAGACTTACGATGCGGTCTGAGCTCAATGGCCTGACCACAAGAGATAGATGGAGTCAGTGTGGCAGGTTGATGTAGTGTGTATTGTGCAAGGGTGTGATGGATGGGTACACCTGGCTTGTTCTTGCTTTCAGAAACCCCTTGGATGTTTCTGTGGGCAAGTGCCCGTTGCTGTATGCTGTTGACACATTGCTAATTCCTGAGAACGTGTTTGCCTTTGGTCCGTCGCTGTGTGCTGTGAACATGTGTGCAGTGACTTTCGATTGCGTTAAAAGCCAAGTGACTAGTGGCTGTTGAACTTTACTTGATCAAATTCCGAAGCTCCAGGAGGCACAATACAGGATCATGTGAATGTGTCTTACCACCTCGGTCTACACACTGACACTCTATACTACACTGACATACCTATGTGGGATGATGAGAATGTCAAGCAGACTACTCTCACCCAATTGACTGTTCATTGCTGTATGTCTGTCTGTTGGTTTGTTCATCTGTGTGTCCGAGTCAGAATCTCCAATAAAGATTCTAGATTTGCCTTTTATAAGGTTGTTCTATTATAGTCAGTTAGGTGTCTTCTTGTGTCCACAGTCATCATATGGGTAGTGTCATCCGTGAACCGTCCTGGGGATAATTGATGTAAAGAGTAGACAGAGGTTAATTTATAACCCAAATGAAAATATATGGGCAACCACCGAGAACCAGGCCGGTGTTGACCCACAACATACACTTCTAATCCTTACTTTCTACATGTTCACACTTCTAATTGTTACTTTCTACATGTTCACACTTCTAATAGTTACTTCCTACATGTTCACACTTCTAATCCTTACTTTCTACATGTTCACACTTCTAATCCTTACTTTCTACATGTTCACACTCCTAATCGTTACTTTCTACATGTTTACACTTCTAATTGTTATTTTCTACATGTTCACACTTCTAATCGTTACTTTCTACATGTTCACACTTCTAATCGTTACTTTCTACATGTTCACACTTCTAATCTTTACTTTGTACATGTTCAACCTTCTAATCGTCACTCTCTACATAGTCAAACTTCTAAACTTCAAATAAGTACAACTACAAGACAGTTGTGACGACACCCTCTGTGTATCCCCAAAGAAGTACAATTACAAGGCAGTTGTGATGACACCCTCTGTGTATCCCCAAAGAAGTACAATTACAAGACAGTTGTGATGACACCCTCTGTGTATCCCCAAAGAAGTACAATTACAAGACAGTTGTGATGACACCCTCTGTGTATCCCCAAAGAAGTACAATTACAAGGCAGTTGTGATGACGCCATCTGTGTATCCCCAAAGAAGTACAATTACAAGACAGTTGTGATGACACCCTCTGTGTATCCCCAAAGAAGTACAATTACAAGACAGTTGTGACGACACCCTCTGTGTATCCTCTAGGAATTAAACCTACAAGACAGTTGTGATGACACCCTCTGTGTATCCCCAAAGAAGTACAACTACAAGACAGTTGTGACGACACCCTCTGTGTATCCTCTAGGAATTAAACCTACAAGACAGTTGTGATGACACCCTCTGTGTATCCCCAAAGAAATACAACTACAAGACAGTTGTGACGACACCCTCTGTGTATCCTCTAGGAATTAAACCTACAAGACAGTTGTGATGACACCCTCTGTGTATCCTCTAGGAATTAAACCTACAAGACAGTTGTGATGACACCCTCTGTGTATCCTCTAGGAATTAAACCTACAAGACAGTTGTGATGACACCCTCTGTATATCCCTAAAGAAGTACAACTACAAGACAGTTGTGATGACACCCTCTGTGTATCCTCTAGGAATTAAACCTACAAGACAGTTGTGATGATACTCTCTGTGTATCCTCTAGGAATTAAACCTACAAGACAGTTGTGATGACACCCTCTGTGTATCCCCAAAGAAGTACAACTACAAGACAGTTGTGACGACACCCTCTGTGTATCCTCTAGGAATTAAACCTACAAGACAGTTGTGACGACACCCTCTGTGTATCCTCTAGGAATTAAACCTACAAGACAGTTGTGATGACACCCTCTGTGTATCCCTAAAGAAGTACAACTACAAGACAGTTGTGATGACACCCTCTGTGTATCCTCTAGGAATTAAACCTACAAGACTGTGACGAAACGGCTACAGATCGGCATATCTCTGCATAATAGCCCTTTGAAGGGAGTGCGAGGCGTTGGTCTCCCTTGAAATTAATATCAATTAATAGGGGATTTCCCTAGAAACGTAGTGCGGGGCGGAGCTATTCTAGTTATTTATAGAACAATCTAGAATGTTCCCTTAAGTGCGTACGTGGGAAATAGCTCTAAGTTCACGAGTGCTTCAGGCAGCACGGGTTGGTGGAACTTATCGTGACTCTGGTTTTCTTCATGAATCATGAAAGTCACGCGGCCCGTGTAGGCGAGTGGAAGGCGCACTGACATTGTCGTGGTCAGTCGCCCACCAAATCTCAGCGTGAACAGATCGCAGCCAACAGGCTGATGTAATTTTGATGTCAATAATCGCGGCCAGTGCGGACATCTGCAGTCAAGGTTGTGATTCTTCAATCACAGGTTAGTTGAATACTTATTCTATTATTTAATTGTTGTCGTGATGCCGTGCTGAGTTCCCGGAATGAATTAATTGCCGTCGCAAAATTGAGTTATCCGTTACAGTTGGCGGTTGCATATTTAAGTAGGCTTTATCGATCAGCGATGTAATGTGTTACCTGACGGAACAAGCCGTATTCCACAGCGAGTGGTGTGTACATAAAATAGGCCGAACGATGTGCGTTACAGTGTGTAGCAGTTACTGGTTTGGTTTATTAATTACGCAGGCAAGGCGACAGTTTGTCAGTCATTACATCAACATGCATGACGCTGTAAATGATAAGGTAGAGCTTATTATTAGAGATGTGGAATGTGCTTCGTGACATTAGAATTGTAACTTAATTGTTCTATCAGTGGTGGTGATTTTTCGAGGAATCAAGGTGAGATCAGCAGTGGTGTATTTGCTGTGTGCAGATAGCCGTGTTATTCCGCGTAAGCCGAATGGTGTTGCATCGATAGGATAACAGTTGATAGAAAGTATTCCTGATACTATAGTTACTGCTGGTTGTCATGTCCGTCCGCTATGATGACCGTGCATGTTCCATCTTACGTTTGTCTAGGCAGCGGGAGGTAGGCCGGTACCCCCAACCCGATAGGTAATAGGTCCGACCCAATGCGATCGTGCAGATCCGAAGAGTGAACATACCCGATCGAGGGTGAAGCGGCACTCCGTAATTCGAGGCCGTGGTGTCTAGATAGATCGAGGTTTGAACCTAACCGTGTCTGTCTCGAATATTCTACTCTTCTGGAACCCTGATTCGGTTCATGGAGTACTTGGAGTACTGCCGTGAAGTAGTAGTATATGAGAAGAATAATCCCCCCCCCCCCAAAAGGTGGAGTCAAAGTTTGGTAGTGGAGTCTGGAGGTTTGCTACATTGGATGACGTGACTTAAGTCGTCACGGGACAAGGTACACGGGACCTACAGTAGCTGTGGGAAAGTGTAATGGTGAATGGCCACCACAGCTGTGCTCGACCGGCACAGGTATGACTGACCTGAAAGAGAGTCAGTGAATACAAGGGCAACTCAGGATCTGGGGCAGGGATCCCAGACCTGACACTATGGCTGTGATATGAGTTTGTTATTTAAGTGTAACAAGTCATGAGTTCTCCTTGGTTAATGCTATAGTAATGAATTATCAGGAGTATAATTCATTATGGACATATAGTTATTAATGTGTGTAATTGATCAGTCCATGGGTTAAGGGATTGATGAATTGATGAGTCTGTCAGGAAGGAGATGTCCGGCTGGACACCTTCTCGATACAGTAATCCCTACACTGAAAGGAAAGTAAGTGTATATGTTGATTGATGATGGAAGATGAAACCGGATTGGACTGGCACCAGGCGAAGGATGCTTGACAGAGTCATACAGTCGACTCTGGTGCTAGGGGTTATATGTAGCCCAGAAGTGTTACTTGACTGAACAGGTGTGCTATTGCTTTTTCTACCATCATTATGCCTATATATTATAGTGACTAAGTAGATCTATGATGTGATGATTTCATACTCATGTTGGTAGACATGAGGAATGTCTGAGAGGCAGGTGACTAGGTGGAGATGCTAGGTAGTCTTTGTTGTAGTTGAGTACTCACACCAACCTCTCCGTGTTTCAGGATCTGTTATTACTATACAGAAGAAGATTCAAGAGCTGCACCATGAGCTCTATGGGCCCACTCATTCCAGTGCCTATCCAGAAGTTGATTGAGGCTATACTGGGAGTGGTCGTCTGATGCTGCGAGATCAATGTTGAAAGGAGCTGAGTGCTGAATAAGTCGGTAGGTCTAGGTTAGGACCTCCGTCAAGAGTCCGACGAGTGTCATCCGATCCTGAGAGGGATCCAACACTGAAACGTCTGGAGATTCTGGCCAGTGATGCACTGGTGACATTCAACCTCAGGGTAAACCTTGGTGATTGCAAGGTCAGGAACTTTCAAGTTGAGCAAAGTGATCATTGTTACCGGTCACCATGACCTGTGTTATATGCTTCTGGCCCGGCTGGGTTATGGGATACCATGTATCAAGTGATGCTTAAATAGTGTTTCTACATTGGTTACCTTTATTAAGCCAACATGTGGTCCAGTGACCTAGGACATTGATTACAACATTGGTGGGAACACCAGAGTGACATGTTTGTTAAGGTAGGGAGCTACCTCATGCCAATGTAATGAACTGTTGACAATGTTTGTGAAGGTAGGGAGCTACCTCATGCCATCGTGGTGAACTGTTGACAGTGTATGCTAGGTTGTGATTACTACCCATTGATCAGGGTAGTTACATGAGACTGTGTGAAGATCTATTTGTCCAGGGACATGAAATCAAGGTGAAGTGTTATAGTCACCTAATAGACTTTACCAGTGACATTGTGTGTTCATGTGGAGCAACCGCTCATTGTGTAGGTGACATATCAGTGTGTGGGTCACTTATGAGATAGAAGAGTGACCTGGCTCTTGTGTATTTTGAGACGGTGCTACATGTACTTTTTCTGCAAGTGGGAGACCGCTAATATGCTAGGGTCGGCCCAGACTTCATCAGGAGGGTGACGAGGGAAATAGTACGACAGCAAGGAAGGAGCCTTGTTCATCGGTGCAGTGTCAGTCAGGCAGTGGTACTGCGCTTGATCAGCCCTTGCTTGGTTCTCTGTGTGAAGAGGGAACTTTGGAGAGGCAGCAGTCCTTGGAGTTCCAGTCCACTGGAGGAGCCTGGGTGAGTCGCTACCACGACTGGACAACCGCACGAGCTATCGTCCGCCTCCATGATGAATACTCATCTGCGTCTTTGATCTTGTACATAGTTCTTCTAGTCTGGCTTTCAGCCATCCTTCTCTGTGTTGTCGGTGACGTAGTTCAGAATTAAATTTTTGTTCTCTTAGCTATGACTTTGTGCAGTGATATGACTGGTGTCTGGTCCGAGCCCCCTTGGGGTTTGGAACCCTAGGTGAGGGAGGGAAGGTTAAGCTGTCCCGGCTTGTGTGGGGCCTGGTAGATGTAGAGTGCTATTGAGGTGGTTGGAGCAAAGGCAGGGGATTGTATCTATCGTGGCAAACCAGACCAAGCCCCGGCGGTTTTGTCACAAGATAGAGTGGGGGCCCGTCCGGGATCTTCTCTTTGTTCTGACATCTCGTAGGAATAGGTTATAGTGTCATCTGTCCTATACCTATTGTCTACTTGACGAGTAGGGCTACTGATACCTTTCTCTTCGACGTGGACAGACATTTAGTTAAGTTAGTATAGATACAGAGTTAGCATTGTGATTGGTTATTGCATATCTATATTGATACTAAGTTACACTAAGCATGGCTACTCGTACTTTAGATTTAGCTAAGGTGCGGGCATCTGCAACTGAGATGGGATTGGAAGGTGAGGAGTTCAAAGCCTATGTACTGGAAGTAGAGAGAAACTTCAGAGCAGAGGAGAGTGAGCGAAGAAAGTCAGAAATTGAGCTTGAAGCTCGAAAGGTAGCACTTGAAGAGCAAAAGTTGGTGGCAGACCAACAAGCACAAAAACGTGCAGCTGACCTAGAGTCTAAGAAATTAGAGGCTAGGAAGTTGGAAATGGAACATGAGTTCCGTATGAAGCAACTTGAGGTAGAGGCTAAATCTGTTGGTGAGTCTGAGGGAGCAGTAGGTGGAGTAGCTTTACCTAGCTCATCAGTAGCCAGCAGACCAGCTTACCATGCTATGAAATGGCCGTTTCCACCATTTGAACCGGACCAAGAGAAGATAGATCAATTCTTAGAGAAGTTCGAGGCAATGTGTAAAGCTATGGGTTTAGAGCCTGAGCGTTGGAATCTTAAGCTTTCACAGGGACTCCGTGCACCGCGTACGAAGTGTATGCGCGTCTTCCCCCAGGGGTGGAGAATGATTATCCAACCCTGAAATCGGCTCTTTTGAAAAGATTCGAAATGACAGCCCATGCGTACAGGCGGAGGTTCAGAACTTCCAAGAGAGAACCAGGTGAGATGTTCTCGGCCTATAGTGTGAGGCTGAACTCATACCTGTTGAAATGGATGGCGTTGGCCAATTTCAAAGAGGATTATGAGAGTCTGAGAGAGTTGATGGTGGTGGATCAAATGAAGATGCAGATGTCCAAGCCTTTAAGGAATTTCTTAGGGGAAAATGGGGCGGAAAGGCTAGACATAGTAAATAAGTTAGCTGAAAGGTATGTGGAAGTCTATGGAGAGACTGGGGATTCCAGTCAGACTGAGTCACAGAAAAGGCAGAAGGGGCTTGATCAGAAGCCCAAGACCAAAGGTCCCAAAGAATCATCCAATGTAGCAGATCCTGTGGTAAAAGACTCTGGTAAGAAACCGATAAGCAAAGCCCTCCCGCCTCCCCCAAAACGGAAGTGGAGTAAGAGGTGGTGTAAGCACTGTAAGTCTCCTTCCCATAATACTGTAGATTGTCTGAGGAAGCCAAAGGACTTGCACTTTGCGTGTCTCGCCTCTACTAGAGGTAGACCTTGCGAGACCACACCTAAGGGTCGGGGGAAACCAAAGTCTGAGAAATCACCTGTGATCGAAACGATAGAGGTGAATGGGAAGCAGGTGGAATGTCTATACGATACAGGATTGCAGTTTGAAGCTGTAATCTCATCCCACCTTGTGAGCCCAGGGCAGCTCACCGGCGAGACAAGAGAATTTCAGCTGGCCATGAGGAGCTCCGTAGCTATGGACTTGCCGATTGCTCGGATTGACATTCGGTGCAGGTACGTTACGGGTAGCATCCAGGCGGCTGTGCTGCCTGATCCTATTTACCCTTTGATCCTCGGTCGTCCACATGTATTCCTGGGGGACCCCAGGGAACATTGTCTAGTGAGCGCTAGGCAGGCCAGGGCTAAGGATGGAAAAGGCAGTGTGGTAAGGAAATAGACCATTCTCTTGCGAGGTTAGTGAGCAGTGCTCAAAGTAGGGACCAGACCTTTGCGTCCTTACTTACTGGAGGTGTCCCAAAGTTCTGTCCCGCCAACTCCGGGTCAGTTCTATGTAGAAACCGGTTGCTTTATCGTAGAGCCGGGCAAGGGGATAGCCAGTACGGTCAGATGGTAGTCCCTACTGACTACAGATCCCGCTTGATACATAGAGTGCATACCTTATCCTTAACCGGACATAAGGATGTGGGGGCAACAGTCCAGTGTCTTTCCAGCCACTACCACTGGCCTGGAATGACGGGCGACGTGCGGAGATATATCCGGTCGTGCCCAAAGTGTTGTCTGGCAGCACCAAAGCACAGGACCAGAAACGGTTTATCTCTGCAGATTGGAGATAGGGTTCTCGCGCTTCTCCCAATCGAGGGGGCGGAATTCGAACTCGGATGGCAGGGCCCTTTTCCTGTGGAACGGATAATGTCCCGATCCACGTATGAGGTGAAGGTCCGCGGGGAATTGCGTAAGTTCCATTGTACTCTCCTTCAGAATTTGGAGAGGTCCGAGGTAGTTTCTCCACAAAGTAGTGCGACTACCATCGCACTAGATACGGTTCTGGGTCCAGACGAGGGCGAGGAAGACTCAGTCCTACGCAGTACATCCTGTGGGGAGGGTCTGCGGTCTCCTGAGCGTTCAACCGTAGATAGGGCGAACAGGCTCCGTCGGGAAGAGGCCCATGGTGTTAAGCACACTGGGAATCGAGGTCGGACAGGCGAAGTCACATCTGGCACGACGGGATCGTCGGGTGACTCGATACGCCGACAGGCTCACTGTCCTTACTCGCGGGAGAGAAGGCAGGAGCAAGGGTACTCCAGACGAACCTGGAGTAAGCGACCATTCATTTCGGTCGACATCCGCGAACAGTCCACGAGGGTGATGCCGAGTCGAGATAGGAGAAATCCTATTGTCGGAAGGGACGAACGAACCTTCAGTAAAGTAACCGATGGCCTACACCAGGTGGATGCGGTACAGTCCAGTGTAGGCAGATCCTGTAAGCCAATCACCAGGCCGTTACGTTTCGGGCCTAATCGCTGGAGATAACGTATGTTTGAGGCGGTGGTTGGTGATCCAGCATCCATACCATTCTGGTGGATCTCCCCAGGGAAAGTGAATGTTATGGAACGTCTTTTCCTGGGAATCCGATCTTGATAGAGTAGAGGTTCAGAGTTCAGACCGATCTTTGTCTAGTGAGTTCGACAGGGTCGACCATCTTAAGTGGGGGCCTATGTGACGAAACGGCTACAGATCGGCATATCTCTGCATAATAGCCCTTTGAAGGGAGTGCGAGGCGTTGGTCTCCCTTGAAATTAATATCAATTAATAGGGGATTTCCCTAGAAACGTAGTGCGGGGCGGAGCTATTCTAGTTATTTATAGAACAATCTAGAATGTTCCCTTAAGTGCGTACGTGGGAAATAGCTCTAAGTTCACGAGTGCTTCAGGCAGCACGGGTTGGTGGAACTTATCGTGACTCTGGTTTTCTTCATGAATCATGAAAGTCACGCGGCCCGTGTAGGCGAGTGGAAGGCGCACTGACATTGTCGTGGTCAGTCGCCCACCAAATCTCAGCGTGAACAGATCGCAGCCAACAGGCTGATGTAATTTTGATGTCAATAATCGCGGCCAGTGCGGACATCTGCAGTCAAGGTTGTGATTCTTCAATCACAGGTTAGTTGAATACTTATTCTATTATTTAATTGTTGTCGTGATGCCGTGCTGAGTTCCCGGAATGAATTAATTGCCGTCGCAAAATTGAGTTATCCGTTACAGTTGGCGGTTGCATATTTAAGTAGGCTTTATCGATCAGCGATGTAATGTGTTACCTGACGGAACAAGCCGTATTCCACAGCGAGTGGTGTGTACATAAAATAGGCCGAACGATGTGCGTTACAGTGTGTAGCAGTTACTGGTTTGGTTTATTAATTACGCAGGCAAGGCGACAGTTTGTCAGTCATTACATCAACATGCATGACGCTGTAAATGATAAGGTAGAGCTTATTATTAGAGATGTGGAATGTGCTTCGTGACATTAGAATTGTAACTTAATTGTTCTATCAGTGGTGGTGATTTTTCGAGGAATCAAGGTGAGATCAGCAGTGGTGTATTTGCTGTGTGCAGATAGCCGTGTTATTCCGCGTAAGCCGAATGGTGTTGCATCGATAGGATAACAGTTGATAGAAAGTATTCCTGATACTATAGTTACTGCTGGTTGTCATGTCCGTCCGCTATGATGACCGTGCATGTTCCATCTTACGTTTGTCTAGGCAGCGGGAGGTAGGCCGGTACCCCCAACCCGATAGGTAATAGGTCCGACCCAATGCGATCGTGCAGATCCGAAGAGTGAACATACCCGATCGAGGGTGAAGCGGCACTCCGTAATTCGAGGCCGTGGTGTCTAGATAGATCGAGGTTTGAACCTAACCGTGTCTGTCTCGAATATTCTACTCTTCTGGAACCCTGATTCGGTTCATGGAGTACTTGGAGTACTGCCGTGAAGTAGTAGTATATGAGAAGAATAATCCCCCCCCCCCCAAAAGGTGGAGTCAAAGTTTGGTAATGGAGTCTGGAGGTTTGCTACATTGGATGACGTGACTTAAGTCGTCACGGGACAAGGTACACGGGACCTACAGTAGCTGTGGGAAAGTGTAATGGTGAATGGCCACCACAGCTGTGCTCGACCGGCACAGGTATGACTGACCTGAAAGAGAGTCAGTGAATACAAGGGCAACTCAGGATCTGGGGCAGGGATCCCAGACCTGACACTATGGCTGTGATATGAGTTTGTTATTTAAGTGTAACAAGTCATGAGTTCTCCTTGGTTAATGCTATAGTAATGAATTATCAGGAGTATAATTCATTATGGACATATAGTTATTAATGTGTGTAATTGATCAGTCCATGGGTTAAGGGATTGATGAATTGATGAGTCTGTCAGGAAGGAGAATGTCCGGCTGGACACCTTCTCGATACAGTAATCCCTACACTGAAAGGAAAGTAAGTGTATATGTTGATTGATGATGGAAGATGAAACCGGATTGGACTGGCACCAGGCGAAGGATGCTTGACAGAGTCATACAGTCGACTCTGGTGCTAGGGGTTATTGTAGCCCAGAAGTGTTACTTGACTGAACAGGTGTGCTATTGCTTTTTCTACCATCATTATGCCTATATATTATAGTGACTAAGTAGATCTATGATGTGATGATTTCATACTCATGTTGGTAGACATGAGGAATGTCTGAGAGGCAGGTGACCTAGTGGAGATGCTGGTAGTCTTTGTTGTAGTTGAGTACTCACACCAACCTCTCCGTGTTTCAGGATCTGTTATTACTATACAGAAGAAGATTCAAGAGCTGCACCATGAGCTCTATGGGCCCACTCATTCCAGTGCCTATCCAGAAGTTGATTGAGGCTATACTGGGAGTGGTCGTCTGATGCTGCGAGATCAATGTTGAAAGGAGCTGAGTGCTGAATAAGTCGGTAGGTCTAGGTTAGGACCTCCGTCAAGAGTCCGACGAGTGTCATCCGATCCTGAGAGGGTCCAACACTGAAACGTCTGGAGATTCTGGCCAGTGATGCACTGGTGACATTCAACCTCAGGGTAAACCTTGGTGATTGCAAGGTCAGGAACTTTCAAGTTGAGCAAAGTGATCATTGTTACCGGTCACCATGACCTGTGTTATATGCTTCTGGCCCGGCTGGGTTATGGGATACCATGTATCAAGTGATGCTTAAATAGTGTTTCTACATTGGTTACCTTTATTAAGCCACATGTGGTCCAGTGACCTAGGACATTGATTACAACATTGGTGGGAACACCAGAGTGACATGTTTGTTAAGGTAGGGAGCTACCTCATGCCAATGTAATGAACTGTTGACAATGTTTGTGAAGGTAGGGAGCTACCTCATGCCATCGTGGTGAACTGTTGACAGTGTATGCTAGGTTGTGATTACTACCCATTGATCAGGGTAGTTACATGAGACTGTGTGAAGATCTATTTGTCCAGGGACATGAAATCAAGGTGAAGTGTTATAGTCACCTAATAGACTTTACCAGTGACATTGTGTGTTCATGTGGAGCAACCGCTCATTGTGTAGGTGACATATCAGTGTGTGGGTCACTTATGAGATAGAAGAGTGACCTGGCTCTTGTGTATTTTGAGACGGTGCTACATGTACTTTTTCTGCAAGTGGGAGACCGCTAATGTTCTAGGGTCGGCCCAGACTTCATCAGGAGTGTGAAGAGTTAAATAGTACGACAGCAAGGAAGGAGCCTTGTTCATCGGTGCAGTGTCAGTCAGGCAGTGGTACTGCGCTTGATCAGCCCTTGCTTGGTTCTCTGTGTGAAGAGGGAACTTTGGAGAGGCAGCAGACCTTGGAGTTCCGGTCCACTGGAGGAGCCTGGGTGAGTCGCTACCACGACTGGACAACTGCACGAGCTATCGTCCGCCTCCATGATGAATACTCATCTGCGTCTTTGATCGTGTACATAGTTCTTCTAGTCTGGCTTTCAGCCATCCTTCTCTGTGTTGTGGTTGACGTAGTTCAGAATTAAATTTTTTTGTTCTCTTAGCTATGACTTTGTGCAGTGATATGACTGGTGTCTGGTCCGAGCCCCCTTGGGGTTTGGAACCCTAGGTGAGGGAGGGAAGGTTAAGCTGTCCCGGCTTGTGTGGGGCCTGGTAGATGTAGAGTGCTATTGAGGTGGTTGGAGCAAAGGCAGGGGATTGTATCTATCGTGGCAAACCAGACCAAGCCCCGGCGGTTTTGTCACAAGACAGTTGTGATGATACTCTCTGTGTATCCTCTAGGAAGTAAACCTACAAGACAATAATCTCCAAACCTGTCGCATCCTGTCTTTACACAAATAAACAATCCGGCGCTAAACACGTCACCAAAAGTTGTGATGATACTCTCTGTGTATCCTCTAGGAAGTAAACCTACAAGACAATAATCTCCAAACCTGTCGCATCCTGTCTTTACACAAATAAACAATCCGGCGCTAAACACGTCACCAAAAGTGGCCCATGCTTACCTCCGCCGCTTCTGTAGCAGACGTAGGGAAACCTCCAGACGTTGCCCAGCCCGACCAGGGTGCCCAGCGCCGACAGCAGGAACTCCAGCCACGAGCCCCAGCTGCCTCTCTCGTCAGCCATGTTGTCAGCTGCCCTCGCACAAGGGTTCGGGTGTTGAATGTCCTGGCTCAGATCTGGCTGTGGCGGGAATCGTCCGGAGCCGATGACACAGCAAACAAGGGCTAGAGAACCACGTCCAGTGTATCCTGTCTGAGAGATTTCATCACCGCAGATGTCTCATCTCGGTTGTAATTATGACGTATATATGTCCACACAAGAATGTAAAATCAACATGATTTGTGGCAGTTGCAAGCAGCCCCGTCTCAAGACTCAACACTGAGTCTCGTGGAGAATGTCTATCATGTCCGTCAATTCATCTCTACACGACAGACCAGAACAACTGGGACCTCCTGATGGTGCTGCTCCTGATGATGGTGATGGTAACAACAGAGATGTTTCTATGAAACTACTACATGAATGTTCTCTAGAGTCGCATATATATGGCGCGGATATACAACCTGACTGCCGGCAGACCCTTCTCTACACCACGCCGACATTAATTAGTCCGTGACAATTGTCAATATTCACGATCCACATTTTCAAAATATAGTCCAAAGTTGACGCGTGACCAGTCCAATTGGATAATCAACGTGACCCTTGATCTCATCCTTTGCCATTCTGTTTTCAAGCAGGCGAATCGCCGAGGGCAAAACATGGGGTCTAAATATTTCCAGACTGCGTTTCAGTCTTGCTTTGTCTTTGTCGCTGCGTGTGGAGGGAGAATCACGAGACCTTGTAATCTTGGCATGAGTGGGATGGGACGGAGGGAGATCGACGAAACCTTGTAATCTTGGCATGAGTGGGATGGGGCGGAGGGAGATCGACGAAACCTTGTAATCTTGGCATGAGTGGGATGGGGCGGAGGGAGATCGACGAAACCTTGTAATCTTGGCATGAGTGGGATGGGGCGGAGGGAGAACGACGGGACCTATATTCTTGGCATGAGTGGGATGGGGCGGAGGGAGAACAACGGGACCTTGTAATCTTGGTATGAGTGGGATGAGGCGAAGGGAGAACGACGGGACCTATAATCCTATATTCTTGGCTTGAATGGAGTATGAACAGCAACAATTTGAGCCACATATTCAAACAACTTACAACAACAAAACATAAAAAACAGTCACCAGCCATGCATTCAAACATGTAAGCACAGGTACTAACACAACTTCTCGACAAAACCGTGTCTCAGACATCACCATGGCAGCAGATGATGTTGGCATAATGAACCCAAGTTTTCTCCTAAGCGTTTCACAATCCGCCCATGAACATAGAACACGCTGATCACCGAAAGAAGAAATAGAGAATGATGTGCATGTCTGTATGGTAAATGGTGTTTAGTCCGCCACGGTCAAGTCGTGAACGTGACCAGAATGCTGATACTGATGTCGTCGTGCAAGATGTTCATGTTTTCACGGCGCTGCTTCATCGTCTGCCGGGCTCCTGTGTGTCTGCCAACTTGGATCTACCCCCCCCCCCCACCCCCCACTTTCCCTATATACACAAAACCACACTTTTTGCTTCACCTAGGGTCTAGACCAGGGGTCACCAAACCTTTTTCACCACGGCCGGATAACTGAGAAAATGACGAGCGGGGGCCGGATAGTCATTCTGTACAATACTTGCGCCAGTCTCCATGGCGAAGGTCTTACGGACGCGGAACGTAATCCCGTATACCCGCGTTCGAAACATGGATGCGCGCGATTTGGCAGCAGACCGCGTTGCTCTGTTTTTTTTTTACTTAATGGTATGGGCTGTTGTTGACTGCAAACGTCCTGTAAAGAATATGCAACTAACTTTAACAATACTTGCAAGCCAGAGCGAAAGCTCTGGTACAAAAAGACGAAAAACTAAGTTAATCATGGATGAGTGGCGTGCGCGCGCTCGCACGCACACACACACACACACACACACACACACACACACACACACACACACACACACACACATACACACACACACGCACACACACACACACACACACACACACACACACACACAAAGACAACCAACATATTTATTTACTAAAAAAGAAGGTTATCAAGGAAAGCGACGTTAGCAAAAAGATAATGACATCAGACTTAGTGTGCATATATCCGAATCTCACAAACTAAGCAGCAAAAGAGGTTAGTGAGATTTGTGAAACTGATATTTTGCTTTCAAGATATCATCAATGTTTGGTTTGGAATTGTTGCATCCAATCAAGAGAATTGCTTTCAAATGTTCATCAGTCAATCTCGTTCGATGTGTTGACTTCACATACTTCATTTTTGAAAATGTTTGCTCACAGACATAAGTTGTTCCAAACACTGGTGCCATACCATGTCAAATTTCTTCAGTTTCGGAAACTCAACATCAATTAAGCAGCGGCAAAATTCAACAAGTTTTCCTTCTCTGTGCTTCTCTTTCAACAAGCCATTTGCTTGCAAATCTATGAGCTCCAACTGTAGTTCAACTGGCACATCATCAAGGTTACAATCAAACGGATTCTGGAACAGAAGAATGTCACTCTCAGTTCTGTCAAGATCTGAAAATCTCTCCAAAATATGCTTTTTCAAGTCACGAATATTTTTTTTTTTAAATAGATGTTGACATCTTCGGCGATTGTAGCGCAATACTCTTTGGAACTGTGAAAATTAGGAAAGTTTTCTCCTCCCAGTTGTGCTTCAAACAATGACAGCTTTCTCCGAAATTCTTTGATGATTCTGTAGAGATCGCAGACGGGGTTATTCTTTCCGTGAAGTTTCAAATTCAGTTAATTTATGTAGGATGTGATGTCGACCAAACGTGACAACTTTGACAGCCAGGCAGTATCTGACAGCTGTAATAACACAAAGCTTCTATGGCATTTTTATGCTACGTTTGTTACTTTATTGCCTCTATTCACACTTGTAGTTCACTTACCTATCACTGTTAAACAAATAAATCCGTGTTACATACCTATAAAATGGATGACTGGCAAAAAGAAATAAATATGGAGCATCGGACCTGTGTTGACAGCCGACGCATCTGGGGGAGGGAAAGGTGTGTGTGTGTGTGTGGTGTGTGTGTGTGTGTGTGTGTGTGTGTGTGTGCTTTGCCACGGAAACTATGGTAACGTCAGAGCGTAGGCGTCGCTACCATGAGCCGGGAAAGGACTTGGGATGGCGCGAAATAAGCAGACATTACAATAAACAAGAAAATCTAGATACAATAATTTATAATTGAAAATAGTAAATTTAAGACACATAGCAGCCAGGAGGTCTCCGCACGCGTCAAGATCTCCTATTATTGTAAACATAATATTTATATTTAAATTGTATCACAATCTCTCGTGTTCCATACGTTATATCAAGCAAGTTTGGGTACCGTCGGCGGGGCCGGATGAAATGGCGTCGCGGGCCGTAGTTTGGTGACCCCTGTTCTAGACTGTCAGAACACACGTTATTACACACCTCTCCTCTTGTATATACAAACATGCGAGCGTACACAAGCACACACAACACACACTGACAGACGGAGCTAGGCGGGCTGTCGAACGGACGAATGGAGAGACAGACAGACAGACAGACGGACGGACGGAAAGACAGACAGACAGACGGACGGACGGACGGACGGACGGACGGCTGGCTGGCTGGCTGGCTGGGTGGATGGATGGATGGATGGATGGATGGATGGATGGATGGATGGATGGATGGATGGATGGATGGATGGCTGGCTGGCTGGCTGGCTGGCTGGATGGATGGATGGATGGATGGATGGATGGATGGATGGATGGATGGATGGATAGATAGATAGATAGATAGATAGATAGATAGATAGATAGATAGATAGATAGATAGATAGATAGATAGATAGATAGATAGATAGATAGATAGATAGATAGATAGACCTAGCGGGTATGATAGACAGGCTGTCTATAGCTAGGTCTAGATGGTGTGATACTTTAGCTGTCTTCAGCTTTTTGACGAACACCAACAATGAAACAAGAAACAATGAGACAAGAAACAATGAGACAAGAATCAGTGAGACAAGAATCAGTGAGACAAGAAACTATGAGACAAGAATCAGTGAGACAAGAAACAATGAGACAAGAATCAGTGAGACAAGAAACTATGAGACAAGAAATAATGAGACAAGAAACTATGAGACAAGAAATAATGAGACAAGAAACAGTGAGACAAATTCACTTAGATCAAATTTTGTTTCTTTGTGCATGTCTGACCTTTTTTAATGTTATATGCATATTGCTTTTGACTATTCTATGGTCGCTATAGCAGTCAGCATTTGGTATAGTTTTTGCGACTTTTAAGGCATCTGAAAATACCTGTTGATGAGGATGTAACACAAACAAATTCACTACGGGAAAACATTGTTTTGATGAGGATGTAATCAGTCTGGCTTCTGATCATATTGTCAGGACTCCTTCATGTCCATAATCTCATTGGGTGATGTTGATACCAGGCAGGTGTTTCCAATAATCATATAATGCTCTTTTGCCCACTGTACAAGTCTGCAACCTCTTTCTTTCCTTTTCCATAGTTCACACTTGTCTACTGGCATCCATCTGATTGATTTCCGACTTTAGCATTGAAGTCACCCATTATGATATTTAATTCTAAATACTTGCATTTCTTGAAGGCATTCTCCATATTTGCAACTAACTTTTTAACTTTTTGTTTATTGTAATTTACAACAACCTGTCTCTGTGGCTAAGGGCTTGCGAAAGCGGTTTGTGAGCCCGTATACCCGGGTTCGAAACACAGCGGTGCTGGTTTTTTCGAAAAAGGTATAGGAGCCGGTCGTTCAGAAAGCAATGGCAAACTACTGAACGTAAAATTTGCCCATGAATCACGAACAGCGAAAATGCTGGGGTTGACTGCTACGTCCTGTGAAGGACATGCAACTTAATTAATAAATTTACAACAACGCGCGTTTATATTCTTACTTAATTGGGCGATATTTCAGCGATTGTTTCGTATTCTACCATCCCACTAACTTAAAAGAATTCTTTTAATAATTACACAGCAAATCCATGTAGGAATAAATAATTATTAACACTGACAGTTACTTGTTCACATAGAAACGGGGACTGTTTTGATATTGATAGTTTTCAGTAATGGTTTTAACTGTTTTAAGTTATGAATTCTGTTTTCACAGACAAACTGTCAGCCACCTGGCAAGACGTCGATGCCAAAGGTCGAGGTTGTGACCCCGGGTTCACGTCTGCCAGCAGACCGGACGGTGACGGGGCAGAATTTGTTGTTGTTTGTTGTTGACTCGAGAGACTGAGACCGACAGTCTACAGACATGGTGCTCCGGTGGGGAAGCTGTGCCGGGGTTCTGACATCTACCGCCAGGAGACATTATTCCCAGGAGCTGATCAGAAGCGGGCTGGTAGGTATGGTGGGCAGAACGCCATTAGTTCGCCTGAACAAGCTGAGCCAGGAAACCAAGTGTGAGATCCTGGCCAAGGCCGAGATGTGTAACGGCGGCGGCTCTGTCAAGGACCGGGCCGCTTACTTCTTGATCCAGGATGCCTTGAAGAAAGGACAGCTCAAACCCGGCGGGACTGTCGTTGAAGGGACTGCAGGTAACACGGGGATCGGGTTGGCACACATGTGCCTGGCCATGGGGTTTAAGTGTGTGATCTTCATGCCCAACAATCAATCCCAGGAGAAGATCGACCTGTTGAGGACACTCGGGGCCACGGTCACCACGGTGCCCGTCTGTCCCTGGGACGACCCCAACAACTACAACCACCACGCTAGAAGGTTCGCCGAGAGCCTGGACAATGCCGTCTGGACCAACCAGTTCGACAACCGGGCTAACAGACAGGCTCACATCGAAACCACGGGTCCGGAGATATGGGCAGAGACCGCGGGGAAAGTGGACGCTGTTGTCTTCGGGACCGGCACAGGGGGGACTCTGTCAGGTGTAGGGACCTTTCTGAAAGAGAAGAACCCAAAGATCCAGGTGGTTCTAGCTGACCCGCAAGGCAGTGTGCTGTATAATTATTTCAAACATGGGAAGCTGGAACGCACACCTGGGGACTCCATCACTGAAGGTATAGGCCAAGGCAGAGTCACAGAAAACCTGAAGGGTGCTCCCATCGACGATGCCTTCCCTGTGTTTGATGTGGACGCCGTCAACATGACGTTCCAACTGCTCCATGAAGAAGGTCTGTTTGTGGGGGCATCAACGGGACTAAATGTGTTTGCTGCATATAAGTTGGCCAAACAGATGGGGCCGGGCCACACCATCGTGACATGTCTGTGCGACACTGGACACCGGTATTACGCCAAGTTGTACAGCAAGGACGTCCTAAAGCAGAGAGGTCTCCTAGACACCATGCCTCATGTTTACCAACAGTATCTACACTAACATTTTGTCATATCTTACATGAAATTAATTTTGTATATGGAGTATCCACTTGAGTGTGTGCATGTATTTTATTGTCTACAATTCTTATACAGGCACTCGCCAGATTTACAATTTGTATTGCAATCAGTCGCCTGTTTGTAACAAATTTATGGCGCTTGTGTATTATATACTTGCCAAAGATTTCTTCAGGTTTCTGCATTCAAATATCTTAGAACCTCTTGACCCAGTAGTCACACTGTCTCCACATTGAGAGCATAGTGACAACTGGTAAGATCGAGGGGAACAGACCAAGGGGAAGACCTAGAAGCAAGTACCTGGATGGCTTGGCCTTGTGGCATGGTCAAGACAGAAACACGGAGCTGATCCACGACTGGTGATCGAGTGAGATGGCAGAACATGACCGCCCACGCTTACCGGCATGGCACATGATGGATGGATGAGAGCATAGACATCTTGAGATGACTGTAACCGCCATATCAACATGATGGGCATGTGCTGGGATTTCTGTTACAGAATTTGTGGAATGGTTGTAGGTGATCGTGGAGTGCTGGAACTTCCCCTAAAACAATTGTAGTACAACCAAAATTCTCTGTTAATATATGGCCCATAGCCTCCATGCTTTATGTGTTTTAATTTACTCCATGAATTACCATGAGAGCTGACAACTATTGATGAATAATAGGAAGAACAAGTGGGCAGAGCCAGCTTCACACAAGTAGGGCTGCAAACAAAGGAGGGTGCTATGGTTACGAGCATTCATCCACATCTGACAACAAAGACAGAAAGGCCCCAAAATAACCGCAGTAAGGCACAATGTGTAAACCTGTCAGACACTGACAAAAATTACCATGAACTGCCAAGGATGTCACAACTGTGGGCAGATCACAACTGTGCTTGTCAAATGTTTGCTGATGAAAGCCCTTTGCAGGAATACCCTTCATTATTTGTGATCATGTTCTTGTTTGATATATGAAGCCCATAAGCAGGCACTCTCCCGCTGTTTATACTTCACCTCGACACTACAAGGTACAAGAGGAACATGATGAGATGAGATGAGTTCTTGTTAAGATTGGCCTGTCCATGTGTTATTATCTTGTGTTTATGCACACAATTCAACATTT
Organism: Cepaea nemoralis; assembly: GCA_014155875.1. Lineage (NCBI taxonomy): Eukaryota > Metazoa > Mollusca > Gastropoda > Stylommatophora > Helicidae > Cepaea > Cepaea nemoralis. The sequence continues at coordinate 175,555 of JACEFZ010004305.1, forward strand.
CTCTGTCGCTGTCATTGTTACATTATTATTGAGGTAATGGTGTTTTCTTGGACTATGCATTATTTTGTTGTGATGATCCTGCTGTAGTGATATTGACATGCATTCACATGTCGAGCCTTAAATCACATCTCCTTAATTGACATGCTTGCTTCAGTCCAAGACAGTTGCATTTTGCTCAGAAATCTGTCAGGCAGGTGAGAGTGCTGTGTGTGATTGTAAAGACATGCTATTGGTTTAAATTTATCGCTCGTATGTAGGGAGTGCCTTGTGCATGAGAAATTGGTGGGAAACTGGTGCAGATGTATATGATAGTGGTGTCATGGACAAAATGGAGGCTTGTTGCATAATCAAACTGCTGCAGTGCAGGTATTGAACCATGCCCCATCCACCATCCTCACAGGACGGGGGACTTTCTCCTGTTTCAACACATGTTATATTTGAAAGTCTCGTGTGCTGATCTTGTGTGTCTGCGGTCCAACCTTGTTTGTTGATGTCGTCCACATTGTTGTATGTGATGATGATGATGACTTGATGTCATGACATACCATTGATGATTATGTAAAAGTTATCTGAGCAACATTTGATTGTCTTGATTGCTTGGGTGAACCACACTCGTACAAGTAAACACGTTGATTGTCTTGATTGCTTGGGTGAGCCACACTCGTACAAGTAAACACGTATTGATTGCTTGGGTGAGCCACACTCGTACAAGTAAACACGTATTGATTGCTTGGGTGAGCCACACTCGTACAAGTAAACACATCTTGATTGTCTTGATTGCTTGGGTGAGCCACACTCGTACAAGTAAACACATCTTGATTGCTTGGGTGAGCCACACTCGTACAAGTAAACACGTCTTGATTGCTTGGGTGAGCCACACTCGTACACATAAACACGTTGATTGTCTTGATTGCTTGGGTGAGCCACACTCGTACAAGTAAACACGTCTTGATTGCTTGGGTGAGCCACACTCGTACAAGTAAACACATCTTGATTGCTTGGGTGAGCCACACTCGTACAAGTAAACACGTCTTGATTGCTTGGGTGAGCCACACTCGTACACATAAACACATTGATTGTCTTGATTGCTTGGGTGAGCCACACTCGTACAAGTAAACAAGTTTTGATTGCTTGGGTGAGCAGTGTTCGTACAAGTAAACATATTGATTGTCTTGATTGCTTGGGTGAGCAGTGCTCGTACAAGTAAACACGTCTTGATTGCTTGGGTGAGCAGTGTTTGTACAAGTAAACATATTGATTGTCTTGATTGCTTGGGTGAGCAGTGTTCGTACAAGTAAACATATTGATTGTCTTGATTGCTTGGGTGAGCAGTGCTCGTACAAGTAAACATATTGATTGTCTTGATTGCTTGGGTGAGCAGTGCTCGTACAAGTAAACATGTTTATGTAATTTTGTGCTCACACAGTTGATGATATACCACTATTGTACTGATTGCTATCCCCCGTACCCAGTCATGCCTGTACACATGGATGTAGAGAACTCTGCGTGTACACATGGATGTAGAGAACTCTGCGTGTACACATGGATGTAGAGAACTCTGCGTGTACACATGGATGTAGAGAACTCCTGCGTGTACACATGGATGTAGAGAACTCTGCGTGTACACATGGATGTAGAGAACTCTGCGTGTACACATGGATGTAGAGAACTCTGCGTGTACACATGGATGTAGAGAACTCTGCGTGTACACATGGATGTAGAGAACTCTGCGTGTACACATGGATGTAGAGAACTCTGCGTGTACACATGGATGTAGAGAACTCTGCATGTACACATGGATGTAGAGAACTCTGCATGTACACATGGATGTAGAGAACTCTGCATGTACACATGGATGTAGAGAACTCTGCGTGTACACATGGATGTAGAGAACTCTGCGTGTACACATGGATGTAGAGAACTCTGCATGTACACATGGATGTAGAGAACTCTGCGTGTACACATGGATGTAGAGAACTCTGCGTGTACACTTAACAAGATGTCAGTAACTTTCTATTGTGGGTTTCCAGTCTAATCACCGAACCCCCAGTCATGCAGGACATGGTTGCTCTCGCCAACCCTGGGTCGTCCAGGAGATCTGGGACCAGGGTTCAAAGTCTTGTAACTTGATATAAGTTTAATTCACTCACATAAGGAGGTACAACATCCAGGAGATCTGGATCCAGGGTTCAAAGTCTTGTAACTTGCTATAAGTTTAATTCACTCACATAAGGAGGTACAACATCCAGGAGATCTGGGCCCAGGGTTCAAAGTCTTGTAACTTGATATAAGTTTAATTCACTCACATAAGGAGGTACAACATCCAGGAGATCTGGATCCAGGGTTCAAAGTCTTGTAACTTGCTATAAGTTTAATTCACTCACATAAGGAGGTACAACATCCAGTTTTCTCACACAAACTTGGGTGAATGGGAGGCTTGGGGGTTTGTGTTACAGTAGACAAGACAGAGGCTTGTAATTAAATTGTGGGTGTTGGGGTTGGTAGGCATGTGCCCCATGGAACGGCAGCCTTAGACAGTATATGAACCATTGCCACTATTATAGAGATTGTCTGATTATTTGTCTTATACTACTCACATTTGTCTTGGTGAAATCATCATTGTCATGCTGGTATATGGCCCTATCACACAGATCATTCTCTTATCAGATTCATCCAATAAATCTGTTTTTCAAGTTGATGTGTGTTTGATGACGCAGCTGATATTCCCAGTCAGAGAGATCATGTTTGCAGCATTAGTATAACAATATAACATAACAGTTATCTCTGTGTGGCTGCTTTCAGCTATAGAAGCCTGTTTCATTCTACAATCATGCTCCTAGTCGCTGTAGTGGAGTATTGAACTGGAAGTTGTCAGATCGCTGTACCTGCCTATACACACTGACATTTAATGCTTGTGTGTGTGTTGTTGGTGTGTAGCTCACTGCTGACATTTATGTAAATATATCCATGCATGGTTCATTCATATTTGTCCACACCGCCCTCCCTCTGCCACGAATATTGTTGAATGATATTGATTTGTTTGTACAATTACACAGACAACACTTCCTGGTTTGTTGAACAATGTTTTAGTTTAGTCGATGGATCAACATCACGACACACGGGTGTAACCCATAAGTGCTCCGTTCTCCTCCTAACTCAAACCTGAGTCTGGAGAAACTCAGCTTCAGTGCACGAACTCCGTAGCACCGGCGATTATCCTAAAATACTTGGGTAGCTTTCTAACTCGAAATTTTGCCTGGGCAGCGCCATTAGGCTACTATTTTTCGATTTCCAACTGACAAGGGATTTTTTTACATGCACAGTACACACGGGCATCCGATCTCACTACCCAGAGACCAGGGGAAATTTTATTACTAGAAGTTCACGTGAAATAAATCCCGGTCCTCACCGGGGCATGAACCCGGGACCTCCAGCACTCGAGGCGGACACCATACCTCGAGACCACACAGACCCCCTGTTGAACACAGCCCAGAGACATGCTCAGTGGGTCTGGCCCATCCTTCCATGGTATTCAGGAGGCATGCTGCCCATCTGCCACTCAGACTTGATGTTTGACAGCTGCCTCTGTCCAGTCCACTAGTTTCATTTGGTCATATTCTGTAGAAATCATGTGGATCTCTGCCTGCTGATGTGTCTGGTACAAGTTCTGTCCATGACGGGAGTGTTGGTGAAAACTGAAGTGACCAACTCAGTTGTGTGACGGGGATGTGTGAGGACAGTGGTGGATGATTGTGTCAGATCAAACCATTGCTTTCCTGACATCATCATGTCAGGTAACTGAAGTGACCAACCAGCTCAGTTGTGTGACAGGTGGTGTGTGAGGACAGTGATGGATGATTGTGTCAGATCAAATCATTGATTCCCTGACATCATCATGTCAGGTAACTGAAGTGACCAACTGAGTTGTGTGACAGGTGGTGTGTGAGGACAGTGATGGATGATTGTGTCAGATTAAATCATTGATTCCCTGACATCATCATGTCAGGTAACTGAAGTGACCAACTCAGTTGTATGACAGGGTGTGTGAGGACAGTGGTGGATTATTCTGTCAGATCAAACCATTGCTTCTCTGACAACATCATGTCAGGGAGGAGACAAGTGACAACATACAATAAACTGTGACTGCCATCTTGATTGAAATACATCTGAACATAAAAGCCACAGACAATATGTTGCATCTTGTCAGGTGCACAGTGCAGTTATATAAATCATATGCACAGTGCACAGTTATAAATCATATGAAGTTGGGGTTTCTGTATTTACATTCACTCAGGAAATACATTGTTTTGAATTTGTGAAATAAATCTGTGAAATACCTTGTTGTACACATGCTGGTGTGGTTTTGCTGCCAGGCAGAAATAAAATATCTACAACTCAACGGCTGTGTATGTGCACACCCGATCCTGCTGTCCTCTCTAGCGCTGGCTTAGTTCATGAACACTCAGTCCTCTGTCACCATCATCTTGTCACCACGAGTGCACCTCTGTCACCATCATCTTGTCACCACGAGTGCACCTCTGTCACCATCATCTTGTCACCACGAGTGCACCTGTCACCATCATCTTGTCACCACGAGTGCACCTCTGTCACCATCATCTTGTCACGAGTGCACCTCTGTCACCATCATCTTGTCACCACGAGTGCACCTCTGTCACCATCATCTTGTCACCACGAGTGCACCTGTCACCATCATCTTGTCACCATGAGTGCACCTCTGTCACCATCATCTTGTCACCACAAGTGCACCTCTGTCACCATCATCTTGTCACCACGAGTGCACCTCTGTCAGCTTGAGTGTGTCAGCGTGTGTGTGCATGTGAAAGAGACATTATCTAGAGAGCACATAGCACACAGAGAAAACATGGAGAAACATTCAGTACATGAATTCCCCTGTGTGAGTGGTAGCATGATCAGACATGGAGAAACATTCAGTACATGAATTCCCCTGTGTGAGTGGTAGCATGATCAGACATGGAGAAACATTCAGTACATGAATTCCCCTGTGTGAGTGGTAGCATGATCAGACATGGAGAAACATTCAGTACATGAATTCCCCTGTGTGAGTGGTAGCATGATCAAACATGGAGAAACATTCAGTACATGAATTCCCCTGTGTGAGTGGTAGCATGATCAGACATGGAGAAACATTCAGTACATGAATTCCCCTGTGTGAGTGGTAGCATGATCAGACAGACAGACAACTGTGCAGGTGGCAGGTTATGAACACTTAACAAACACGAGTTTGTTTGCTCAATAATTTAATCAAGATGTAAAAAAAAAAATATATGCATCCAAAGACAATGAAAGCACACATACATACACAAAAGAACCTCAGGATAGCATGATGAATATATTATGACAAAGTTTACAAGCATACTTATCAATACAGCCAGAAAAGCTATCATCAGGGAGATAAAATAACCATACATGATGACATGTACTGTACGTCACGAAGTGCCACATCAAACATGCTCAACAATTAATAACATAGTGTACACACTGGACAAACAAGCAATTAGAACACAACAGTGGTTATTGAACAATGTTTATTTATTCCTGTGCTAGACTACATCCAGGCAATCCCACATTGACACATTTCATTTATGCAGTTTTAAACAATTCAAATATCCATGACACTACTAAATATGCCTTGACATCCTGTGATCTACAGTTGCTAATATTCAAACCCAAACTTTCAGCTTGATTATGCCACCTCAACAGCCTCTGCCACCTAAAATTCCTCTGCTCTATATTAAGTCTCCTCAGCAGAAGCCCTTATATTTCCATGTTTTCCCAATGTCTCGCTAGAGATGCACATCAAGATGTTCACTTGGATACGAGCACACACTTCAGTCATTCAGGAGCCAGCAAAGCAGCGTGATTTTTGTTGGTAATTCCTTATTCCCAATCCCACTGTTACATTCACCCACTCTATACCCACTGTTGCTATATTCACCCACTCTAAAACAAGTGCTACTATAATTATGTCTTTGCTATAGTGTTATTTGCACTTCATCAGACCCAACCATTTGTGATTCTAGAGTACCAACTGCCAGCAACAGACTGAGTTACAGTAAACAGCCCCTGGCACAGGTAGTTAATGCCCACCCCTTCATTGCCATGCTGCAGCTGGAGAGTCACAGAATATATCCTTTCCCACAGCACAATGTGCACACAGCATCACCATGTCATCTCACAGCACAATGTGCACACAGAATCACCATGTCATCTCACAGCACAATGTGCACACAGAATCACCATGTCATCTCACAGCACAATGTGCACACAACATCACCATGTCATCCCACAGCACAATGTGCACACAGCATCACCATGTCATCCAACAGCACAATGTGCACACAGCATCACTGTGTCATCCCACAGCACTGTGCACACAGTATCACCATGTCATCCCACAGCACAATGTGCACACCATCACCATGTCATCCCACAGCACAATGTGCACACAGCATCACCATGTCATCCATGTGCACACAGCATCACCATGTCATCCAACAGCACAATGTGCACACAGCATCACCATGTCATCCCACAGCACAATGTGCACACAGCATCACCCCACAGCACAATGTGCACACAGCATCACCATGTCATCCCACAGCACAATGTGCACACATCACCATGTCATCCCACAGCACAATGTGCACACACCATCACCATGTCATCCCACAGCACACATCATCACCATGTCATCCAACAGCACACAGCATCACTGTGTCATCGCATGGCACAATGTGCACACACCATCACCATGTCATCCCACAGCACAATGTGCACACAGCATCACCATATCATCCAACAGCACAATGTGCACAGCATCACCATGTCATCCAACAGCACAATGTGCACACAACATCAACATATCACAATTGCACAGTGTGCACTCAGCCCCACCATGTCACCTCTTTCAGACATTGCTGGCTACTTCCTCTCCACTGTTGCTGCCAGTACAACCTTCCAACCTCCAGAAAATCTGGCATACAAACCTGGCAGTCTCTCCATCGCTGTCAGCACAATTTCTGACAGAATGACATCCAACTAATCAAATCACACACACAAATGCCAGCATACATTTACAATCTTCTGATAGAATTACAAACTAAACATTAAACAAACCATACGCATATATCACTGGCACACAATTACTGACACACATGCAAGCAATTCAACACAAAACAAGTCATACACACAAGTACCAACATAAAATCTTCAATATTTTAATGTAGAAAAAACAAATGGAGAAATATCACATCAATGTTGACCCATCATAAAATGTGGGTTCAAAGCTGAAGATACCAACCAGATCTGGCCACTATCATAAACACAGACAGAGATACAAACACACCAGGATAGTTTTCAGCCACCACAGACCAAACTAGTGGTGGCATCTGACAGCAAGTCTGTGACCACAAAACGACAGCCTTCTGAGAGCCAGGAAACAGCAGGAACTCACTTCTCCTTGTTGAGTGCTTGGATAAATTCTTCCAGCTTGTCTTGTATCTGACGAACTTTTTCTGAAAAGCAAAAAACATTTAGATAATCCACAAAAGTCAAAGCCACTGATTTATGCACAAGTGAAAAATGTGGCCTGTTTAATAATGATGCAAACCAGTTAAAGGTTGTTTATACATTTCAATGACACTTCTAGTTCAATGTTGTATATACATTTCAATAACACTTCTAGTTAAAGATTGTATATACATTTCAATGACACTTCTAGTTCAATGTTGTATATACATTTCAATGACACTTCTAGTTAAAGATTGTATATACATTTCAATGACACTTCTAGTTCAATGTTGTATATACATTTCAATGACACCTCTAGTTAAAGATTGTATATACATTTCAATGACACTTCTAGTTCAATGTTTTATATACATTTCAATGACACCTCTAGTTAAAGATTGTATATACATTTCAATGACACTTCTAGTTCAATGTTGTATATACATTTCAATGACACTTCTAGTTAAAGATTGCATATACATTTTAATGACACTTCTAGTTCAATGTTGTATATACATTTCAATGACACTTCTAGTTAAAGATTGTATATACATTTCAATGACACTTCTAGTTCAATGTTGTATATACATTTCAATGACACCTCTAGTTAAAGATTGTATATACATTTCAATGACACTTCTAGTTCAATGTTTTATATACATTTCAATGACACCTCTAGTTAACCCTTTACAGGGCAGACGCTTGTCCGTTTTGTAGCCCTGAACGGGCAAGATTTTTTCAGGTTCTGTAAAATTTCGGGTCGCGTTAGTAAAAACATCACAAATAAGGTGTTAGTCAACCGATTTTAGTAAAATAAACAACACAATGAAGGGAAAAGCATGCAGAATATGTTACTTACGTGATTGTTGCCAGTAATCCATATATGAACACAAATATTTACGAAATACGGCATGTTGTTTGTGATTTTCCGTCATCTATACGGTAATTTACAAACACATTTTCAGAATCATAATCACTTTCTTAAAGTCCGACTCACGACTGCTAATGCAAAGTAACGCTTTGCACTGATATCTAGCTCCGATTAATAATCAACTTCGTGCCCTTTAATGTCATTTAAATTGAACAGAGCGAAATCTCGGCTATCACTTGAAGAATCGCCGAAATCCATTTTGAAAAACAGCGTAAAAATCCCGAAAACTATCAAAAAAAGTCCGTTAAAGTCTGTTCAAAGTCATTGTAGCGCGTTTACAAATGGCGGCCACGTTGTCAAGCTATCGGCGAAAGTGAAAGTAGCGATCGGAAGTGTCGGAAAACCGAGAGATCGCATTTTTAAAACGACTAGTCATCAAAGACGCGATTGGGCGCTACGCCTGTTTAACGCATCGAACGCTATCAGGCGCTGTGCCTGTTAAAGGGTTAAAGATTGTATATACATTTCAATGACACTTCTAGTTCAATGTTGTATATACATTTCAATGACACTTCTAGTTAAAGATTGCATATACATTTTAATGACACTTCTAGTTCAATGTTGTATATACATTTCAATGACACTTCTAGTTAAAGATTGTATATACATTTCAATGACACTTCTAGTTCAATGTTGTATATACATTTCAATGACACTTCTAGTTCAATGTTGTATATACATTTCAATGACACTTCTAGTTAAAGATTGTATATACATTTCAATGACACTTCTAGTTCAATGTTGTATATGCATTTCAATGACACTTCTAGTTCAATGTTGTATATACATTTCAATGACACTTCTAGTTAAAGATTGTATATACATTTCAATGACACTTCTAGTTCAATGTTGTATATACATTTCAATGACACTTCTAGTTAAAGATTGTATATACATTTCAATGACACTTCTAGTTCAATGTTGTATATACATTTCAATGACACTTCTAGTTAAAGATTGTATATACATTTCAATGACACTTCTAGTTCAATGTTGTATATACATTTCAATGACACTTCTAGTTAAATGTTGTATATACATTTCAATGAAGCTTCTAATTCAATGTTGTATACAAAAGCTCAACCAAGTTATTAAGTTCAAATATCTGTGAGCAACCATAACATGGGATAGAAGATGTGTGGCAAAGGTGAGAGCAGAAATGGCCACACACAATGCCCTGTGTTGCTGCAACCGTAGGGGCAAGCCAAGAACAGTCACAATGAAGAAAGACTAACCAAATGAAGCCAGAGGACAGGAGGCTCTGGTCATTAGACTGCAGGCAACAAGCAGGCACCATCTGGAGCCAATCATGTGTAAAAGCACTCGGCAAAAAGGAAGGAAAACAGCAAGCACTGATGCTGATGGAAACCCTTGAAAAAATGGGAGACAGGAAGACAGCAGATTTGAATCACAGCAAAACTAGAGCAATGAAAGCTAGAGCCTGGAGGACAATGCAGAAGCTGGTAAAGCAGTTGAGAAGCGTGCAAGGACGGTTACAAGACAATATCAGATGACCTCACAAGAGAGGCAGAGGAAGATGCACAGACAAAAGACCTCAGAGAGCTTCACAGGTCCACCGGCAAGCCAGGAGGAAGACAATCCACCACATGGACAGAAAACAGCTAGAGATGGGAGAGTTTTCAACAACATTACACATTAATTGGACAGATGGGCCAACAACTTGAGGACATTAAAATCGATTAATAATTTTTTTTTAAAATATTTACTTCGACACAATGAAATTAGGAAATAATGACAGCAGTTATGACCAGATGAAGCCAGGAGTAAGGCAAGGAAGTCTTCTGTCCCCAGGTCTCTACAGCCAAGTAATAATGAGCGGGAGTTCACAGAGATTCCGGGAATACGAGTCGGAGGTCATAATATAAACAATCTACGTAAGCAGATGATGCAGTATTGACATCTGAAAACACAAAAGATCAACGACAACTGTTAGACAATGTTGAGAGTACAAATGAGGACTTTCTTGAATGTCAAGAAAACAGAATCAATGGTTACATCAAAGACACAGATCACCACAATGAGATATTACAAGAGAGGGACATTTCTGAACTAAGGTAATACACTGAGTGGGAGAAACCAAAACATCCGATGGATGACACAGAACAGAAACTAAGAGCTACAAAGATCTAGCAAAAGCCACATTTCAGAAGACCAAAAAAAAAGTATCTTATGCATTAAGTCACTAGGAAGAAAGAAATACCACAATGTAATATACAAGTAAATGGGAATATCCTTAAACAAGTGAATCGGCACAATTATCTCGGAACAGTCATAACATCTGATGGGAGATGCCTTGAAGAGATTAGAAGGCGAAGGTAGCCTTTTGCAAAATGGAAAATATGACCAATAAAAAGATGTCGTTTGCAACAAGAAAAAGAGTGTTGAAGTTCTACACAGAGCTTGTACTTTTGTATGGATGTGAAGTGTGGACAATGAGCAGACAAGCTGAAAAACATCTAATAGTTGTGGAAATGTGGTTTCTGAGGAAAATGCAAAGAATAACATGGACTGACAGAAAAACCAACGACCAAATCCTAAAAGAAACAAATGAAAACCACAAACTGATTAGAGACATTAGACGTAGACAGTCAAAATTTTTTGGACACAATATGAGAAGACATAAACTAGAGAACTTGGTGACAAGTGGCAAAATTGAGGAAAAGAGCAAGGTAGAGAAGTAAATACCTGGATGGCTTGACCAAATGGTATGGTCAAGACAAGAACACTGAGCTGATCTACGACTCCGGTGATCATGTGAGACGGCAAAACATGAATGCCTAGGCTTATTGGCATAGCACATGATGATGATTAAGTGACTGTCATTGACAGACTGAGTACTCAAATGTTATACAGAACCTAAGACAGCGAGTACTCAAATGTTATACAGAACCTAAGACAGAGAGTACTCAAATGTTATACAGAACCTAAGACAGACAGTACTTAAATGTTATACAGAACCTAAGACAGAGAGTACTCAAATTGTATACAGAACCTAAGACAGGGAGTACTCAAATGTTATACAGAACCTAAGACAGAGTACTCAAATGTTATACAGAACCTAAGACAGAGAGCACTCAAATGTTATACAGAACCTAAGACAGGGAGTACTCAAATGTTATACAGAACCTAAGACAGAGAGCACTCAAATGTTATACAGAACCTAAGACAGAGAGCACTCAAATGTTATACAGAACCTAAGACAGAGAGCACTCAAATGTTATACAGAACCTAAGAGAGAGAGTACTCAAATGTTATACAGAACCTAAGACAGACAGTACTCAAATGTTATACAGAACCTAAGACAGAGAGCACTCAAATGTTATACAGAACCTAAGACAGAGAGCACTCAAATGTTATACAGAACCTAAGACAGGGAGCACTCAAATGTTATACAGAACCTAAGACAGAGAGCACTCAAATGTTATACAGAACCTAAGACAGAGAGCACTCAAATGTTATACAGAACCTAAGACGGAGAGCACTCAAATGTTATACAGAACCTAAGACAGGGAGTACTCAAATGTTATACAGAAGCTAAGACAGGGAGTACTCAAATGTTATACAGAACCTAAGACAGCGAGTACTCAAATGTTATACAGAACCTAAGACAGAGAGTACTCAAATGTTATACAGAACCTAAGACAGGGAGTACTCAAATGTTATACAGAACCTAAGACAGGGAGTACTCAAATGTTATACAGAACCTAAGACAGGGAGCACTCAAATGTTATACAGAACCTAAGACAGAGAGCACTCAAATGTTATACAGAACCTAAGACGGAGAATACTCAAATGTTATACAGAACCTAAGACAGCGAGTACTCAAATGTTATACAGAACCTAAGACAGAGAGTACTCAAATGTTATACAGAACCTAAGACAGGGAGTACTCAAATGTTATACAGAACCTAAGACAGCGAGTACTCAAATGTTATACAGAACCTAAGACAGGGAGTACTCAAATGTTATACAGAACCTAAGACAGAGAGCACTCAAATGTTATACAGAACCTAAGACAGAGAGCACTCAAATGTTATACAGAACCTAAGACAGAGAGTACTCAAATGTTATACAGAACCTAAGACAGACAGTACTCAAATGTTATACAGAACCTAAGACAGAGAGCACTCAAATGTTATACAGAACCTAAGACAGAGAGCACTCAAATGTTATACAGAACCTAAGACAGGGAGTACTCAAATGTTATACAGAACCTAAGACAGAGAGTACTCAAATGTTATTCAGAACCTAAGACAGGGAGTACTCAAATGTTATACAGAACCTAAGACGGAGAGTACTCAAATGTTATACAGAACCTAAGACAGACAGTACTCAAATGTTATACAGAACCTAAGACAGCGTGTACTCAAATGTTATACAGAACCTAAGACAGAGAGTACTCAAATTGTATACAGAACCTAAGACAGGGAGTACTCAAATGTTATACAGAACCTAAGACAGAGAGTACTCAAATGTTATACAGAACCTAAGACAGAGAGCACTCAAATGTTATACAGAACCTAAGACGGAGTACTCAAATGTTATACAGAACCTAAGACAGAGAGCACTCAAATGTTATACAGAACCTAAGACAGAGAGCACTCAAATGGTATACAGAACCTAAGACAGGGAGCACTCAAATGTTATACAGAACCTAAGACAGAGAGCATTCAAATGTTATACAGAACCTAAGACAGAGAGTACTCAAATGTTATACAGAACCTAAGACAGAGAGCACTCAAATGTTATACAGAACCTAAGACAGAGAGCACTCAAATGTTATACAGAACCTAAGACAGGGAGTACTCAAATGTTATACAGAACCTAAGACAGAGAGCACTCAAATGTTATACAGAACCTAAGACAGAGAGCACTCAAATGTTATACAGAACCTAAGACAGAGAGTATTCAAATGTTATACAGAACCTAAGACAGAGAGCACTCAGATGTTATACAGAACCTAAGACAGAGAGTACTCAAATGTTATACAGAACCTAAGACAGAGAGCACTCAAATGTTATACAGAACCTAAGACAGAGAGCACTCAAATGTTATACAGAACCTAAGACAGAGAGCACTCAAATGTTATACAGAACCTAAGACAGGGAGCACTCAAATGTTATACAGAACCTAAGACAGAGAGCACTCAAATGTTATACAGAACCTAAGACAGAGAGCACTCAAATGTTATACAGAACCTAAGACAGAGAGTACTCAAATGTTATACAGAACCTAAGACAGAGAGTACTCAAATGTTATACAGAACCTAAGACAGAGAGTACTCAAATGTTATACAGAACCTAAGACAGAGAGCACTCAAATGTTATACAGAACCTAAGACAGAGAGCACTCAAATGTTATACAGAACCTAAGACAAAGCACACTCAAATGTTATACAGAACCTAAGACAGGGAGTACTCAAATGTTATACAGAACCTAAGACAGGGAGTACTCAAATGTTATACAGAACCTAAGACAGAGAGTACTCAAATGTTATACAGAACCTATGTTGCTATCTGGTAGTCAGTTGTGGACTGTGAACACACATTCAGACATGCTTGTAGGCAGCTGAGACCTGGTTCCTGAGATGAATGTTGCACATACCTTTGCCAGAGTAACTAACTGATTGTCTGGAGGAGGTATTGACAGTACAACAATAGACAGACAAACTGTTGTCTGTGCTGATAGAGTGAGAGGAGATCCGCTGGAGAACATGGTGATGACACATCAGACATAGAAGAGACAGACCTAGAGATGATGCTGGATGATCTCAGACAGTGGCATGGAGGAATGTCATCAACAGAACTGATCCCAGGACACCCAGGGCCAAGATCTGTGGAGAGACATGAACACCTCAACCATGATGGTGGTCACGATAAACATTTCACATGTGTACAAGTGAACCACTGACACAGACACCTCAACAATGATGGTGATCAAGATAAACATTTCACAACACGTGTACGATAAACATTTCACAACAAGTGTACAAGTGAACAACACACATGGGTACTCACTGAGTTCTTCCGCCAGCTGTACCCTCCTTCCAGTCAAGAGACTCTCCAGGAGAGCCTTGTTGTCCCCGATCTCGTCCAGCACCTCCTTGACAATCCTCTCCAACCTGCGAGCTGGGACAACAAACGGACAGGTCAGGGGTGACACCACTTTCACACAACAATTCAGCAAAGTGCTTTAATAGTTCATGTCCTGGTCTGACTTCAATGTGGTGCCACTTTCTAGACATGTTAGGACTCAGCGACGGCCAGCATGTCACTCAATGACAGCCACCACATCACACAGTGACAGCCAACATGTCACACAATGACAGTCACTACATCACACAATGACAGTCACCACATCACACAATGACAGCCACCACATCACACAATGACAATCACCATGTCACACAATGACAGTCACCACATCACACAATGACAGCCAACATGTCACACAGTGACAGCCAACATGTCACACAATGACAGCCAACATGTCACACAATGACAGTCACCACATCACACAATGACAGTCACCACATCACACAATGACAGTCATCATGTCACACAATGACAGTCACCACATCACACAGTGACAGCCAGCATGTCACTCAATGACAGTCACCACATCACACAATGACAGTCACCACATCACACAATGACAGTCACCACATCACACAGTGACAGTCACCATGTCACACAATGACAGTCACCACGTCACACAATGACAGTCACCACATCACACAATGACAGTCACCACATCACACAATGACAGTCACCACATCACACAATGACAGTCACCACATCACACAATGACAGTCACCACATCACACAATGACAGTCACCACATCACACAATGACAGTCACCACATCACACAATGACAGTCACCACATCACACAATGACAGTCACCACATCACACAGTGACAGCCAACATGTCACACAATGACAGTCACCACATCACACAATGACAGTCACCACATCACACAATGACAGCCAACATGTCACACAGTGACAGCCAACATGTCACACAATGACAGTCACCACATCACACAATGACAGTCACCACATCACACAATGACAGTCACCACATCACACAATGACAGTCACCACATCACACAATGACAGTCACCATGTCACACAATGACAGTCACCACATCACACAGTGACAGCCAACATGTCAAACAAGATGGGGCACACATAATGGAAGACAGCACATCACACAATGATGGAAGACAGACAGCACATCACACAACGATGGAAGACAGACAGCATATCACACAAAGATGGAAGACAGACAGCACATCACACAATGATGGAAGACAGACAGCATGTCACACAATGACAGTCACCACATCACACAATGACAGCCAACATGTCACACAGTGACAGCCAACATGTCACACAATGACAGCCAACATGTCACACAATGACAGTCACCACATCACACAATGACAGTCACCACATCACACAATGACAGTCACCATGTCACACAATGACAGTCACCACATCACACAGTGACAGCCAGCATGTCACTCAATGACAGTCACCACATCACACAATGACAGTCACCACATCACACAATGACAGTCACCACATCACACAGTGACAGTCACCATGTCACACAATGACAGTCACCACGTCACACAATGACAGTCACCACATCACACAATGACAGTCACCACATCACACAATGACAGTCACCACATCACACAATGACAGTCACCACATCACACAATGACAGTCACCACATCACACAATGACAGTCACCACATCACACAATGACAGTCACCACATCACACAATGACAGTCACCACATCACACAATGACAGTCACCACATCACACAGTGACAGCCAACATGTCACACAATGACAGTCACCACATCACACAATGACAGTCACCACATCACACAATGACAGCCAACATGTCACACAGTGACAGCCAACATGTCACACAATGACAGTCACCACATCACACAATGACAGTCACCACATCACACAATGACAGTCACCACATCACACAATGACAGTCACCATGTCACACAATGACAGTCACCACATCACACAGTGACAGCCAACATGTCAAACAAGATGGGGCACACATAATGGAAGACAGCACATCACACAATGATGGAAGACAGACAGCACATCACACAACGATGGAAGACAGACAGCATATCACACAAAGATGGAAGACAGACAGCACATCACACAATGACGGAAGACAGACAGCATGTCACACAACGATGGAAGACAGACAGCACATCACACAATGACGGAAGACAGACAGCATGTCACACAACGATGGAAGACAGACAGCACGCTTGTACTACCATGTTATAGCAAGTGTTGTGAAGTGTGTTCCCCACACGTATACATTGCTGCAACACACAGGATCTACAAGATGACCCCCCCCCCCCCTCCCCAGGTCCAGCTCATCCCTGCTGCAAGTATGACTGACACAACCTGGTCAGTAGATTACACATACAACCACAGATATGTGTTTCTGCATGAGTGACAACCACACACACTTTCTGACAACCTGGTCAGTAGATCACACATACAACCACAGATATGTGTTTCTGCATGAGTGACAACCACACACGCTTTCTGATGTGCTCACTAGATTACACATACAACCACAGATATGTGTTTCTGCATGAGTGACAACCACACACACTTTCTGACAATCTGGTCAGTAGATCACACATACAACCACAGATACGTGTTTCTGCATGAGTGACAACCACACACACTTTCTGACAACCTGGTCAGTAGATCACACATACAACCACAGATATGTGTTTCTGCATGAGTGACAACCACACACACTTTCTGACAACCTGGTCAGTAGATCACACATACAACCACAGATATGTGTTTCTGCATGAGTGACAACCACACACACTTTCTGACAACCTGGTCAGTAGATCACACATACAACCACAGATACGTGTTTCTGCATGAGTGACAACCACACACACTTTCTGACAACCTGGTCAGTAGATCACACATACAACCACAGATATGTGTTTCTGCATGAGTGACAACCACACACACTTTCTGACAACCTGGTCAGTAGATCACACATACAACCACAGATACGTGTTTCTGCATGAGTGACAACCACACACACTTTCTGACAACCTGGTTAGTAGATCACACATACAACCACAGATACGTGTTTCTGCATGAGTGACAACCACACACACATTCTGACAACCTGGTCAGTAGATCACACATACAACCACAGATATGTGTTTCTGCATGAGTGACAACCACACACACTTTCTGACAACCTGGTCAGTAGATCACACATACAACCACAGATATGTGTTTCTGCATGAGTGACAACCACACACACTTTCTGACAACCTGGTCAGTAGATCACACATACAACCACAGATATGTGTTTCTGCATGAGCGACAACCACACACACTTTCTGACAACCTGGTCAGTAGATCACACATACAACCACAGATATGTGTTTCTGCATGAGTGACAACCACACACACTTTCTGACAACCTGGTCAGTAGATCACACATACAACCACAGATATGTGTTTCTGCATGAGTGACAACCACACACACTTTCTGACAACCTGGTCAGTAGATCACACATACAACCACAGATATGTGTTTCTGCATGAGTGACAACCACACACACTTTCTGACAACCTGGTCAGTAGATCACACATACAACCACAGATATGTGTTTCTGCATGAGTGACAACCACACACGCTTTCTGATGTGCTCACTAGATTACACATACAACCACAGATACGTGTTTCTGCATGAGTGACAACCACACACACTTTCTGACAACCTGGTCAGTAGATCACACATACAACCACAGATACGTGTTTCTGCATGAGTGACAACCACACACACATTCTGACAACCTGGTCAGTAGATCACACATACAACCACAGATATGTGTTTCTGCATGAGTGACAACCACACACACTTTCTGACAACCTGGTCAGTAGATCACACATACAACCACAGATACGTGTTTCTGCATGAGTGACAACCACACACACTTTCTGACAACCTGGTCAGTAGATCACACATACAACCACAGATATGTGTTTCTGCATGAGTGACAACCACACACGCTTTCTGACGTGGTCACTAGATTACACATACAACCACAGATACGTGTTTCTGCATTAAGTGACAACCACACACACTTTCTGGCATCAACTGATTCTACAGCTCAGGCAGCTGTAGTAGCCAGTGCACTTGCTCACCAGCTTGGTGTCCATGGTTCACATCCCCATCATATAAAAAGCAGGGGGTGGGGATTTTACAACTGACCCAGGCTCCTGGGTGGACCCAGGCTCCTGGGTGGACCCAGCCAATGTTACAACTGACCCAGGCTCCTGGGTGGACCCAGCCAATGTTACAACTGACCCAGGCTCCTGGGTGGACCCAGCCAATGTTACAACTGACCCAGGCTCCTGGGTGGACCCAGACAATGTTACAAAACATGTGTTAGGGAGTAGATGTTGCTGCTGTCACATGGAGCACGTCACCATCAAGTAGCTGATCTATACCCAGCAGCCACATCTCCATCAAGTGCTGGTTGATGTACACAAACATGTGCTAGCGCCATGTACCAAGTACACCTCCAGGCATGGACGGGGTCCTTGACCTGTGTACTACAGACCTGCATGTGATGATAGTTGCTGCAACCAGGCATGGACGGGGTCCTTGACCTGTGTACTACAGACCTGCATGTGATGATAGTTGCTACAACCAGGCAACAACACCTTCATTCTCAACAATTTAAAACCAGGAGAAAACTGACCTTCATTATTAACAACCTGCTGACGTAGTGCGTTGCCCGTCACTTGTAACATCCTCTGTAGCCGCCAGAACAACACGACAGCATTACAGTTGACCTGAAATAGTGTGTGCAGAAATGTGACAGTAAGACAGCATTACAGTTGACCTGACATAGCAAGAGTGTACAGAAGTGTGACAGTAAGACAGTGTTACAGTTGGCCTGACATAGCAAGATCATACACAAATGTGACAGTAAGACAGTGTTACAGTTGACCCGACATAGCAAGTGTGTACAGAAATGTGACAGTAAGACAGCATTACAGTTGACCTGACATAGCAAGTGTACAGAAATGTGACAGTAAGACAGCATTACAGTTTACCTGACATAGCAAGAGTACAGAAATGTGACAGTAAGACAGCAATACAGTTGACCTGACATAGCAAGAGTACAGAAATGTGACAGTAAGACAGTGTTACAGTTGACCCGACATAGAAAGTGTGTACAGAAATGTGACAGTAAGACAGCGTTACAGTTGACCTGACATAGCAAGAGTACAGAAATGTGACAGTAAGACAGTGTTACAGTTGACCCGACATAGAAAGTGTGTACAGAAATGTGACAGTAAGACAGCGTTACAGTTGACCTGACATAGCAAGAGTACAGAAATGTGACAGTAAGACAGCGTTACAGTTGACCTGACATAGCAAGTGGACAGAAATGTGACAGTAAGACAGCGTTACAGTTGACCTGACATAGCAAGTGTGTACAGAAATGTGGCAGTAAGACAGCATTACAGTTGACCTGACATAGCAAGTGTGTACAGAAATGTGACAGTAAGACAGCGTTACAGTTGACCCGACATAGAAAGTGTGTACAGAAATGTGACAGTAAGACAGCGTTACAGTTGACCTGACATAGCAAGAGTACAGAAATGTGACAGTAAGACAGCAAATACAGTTGACCTGACATAGCAAGTGTACAGAAATGTGACAGTAAGACAGCGTTACAGTTGGCCTGACATAGCAAGAGTGTACAGAAATGTGACAGTAAGACAGTGTTACAGTTGACCTGACATAGCAAGTGTGTACAGAAATGTGACAGTAAGACAGCGTTACAGTTGACCTGACATAGCAAGTGCGTACAGAAATGTGACAGTAAGACAGCATTACAGTTGACCTGACATAGCAAGTGTGTACAGAAATATGACAGTAAGACAGCATTACAGTTGACCTAACATAACAAGAGCGTACACAAATGTGACAGTAAGACAGCGTTACAGTTGACCTGACATAGCAAGTGTGTACAGAAATGTGGCAGTAAGACAGCATTACAGTTGACCTGACATAGCAAGTGTGTACAGAAATGTGACAGTAAGACAGCGTTACAGTTGACCCGACATAGAAAGTGTGTACAGAAATGTGACAGTAAGACAGCGTTACAGTTGACCCAACATAGCAAGAGTGTACAGTAAGACAGCATTACAGCTGACCTGACATAGCAAGTGTGTACATAAATGTGACAGTAAGACAGCATTACTGCTGACCTGACATAGCAAGTGTGTACAGAAATGTGACAGTAAGACAGTGTTACAGTTGACCTGACATAGCAAGTGTGTACAGAAATGTGACAGTAAGAGAGCATTACAGTTGACCTGACATAGCAAGTGTGTACAGAAATGTGACAGTAAGACAGCATTACAGTTGACCTGACATAGCAAGTGTGTACAGAAATGTGACAGTAAGACAGCGTTACAGTTGACCTGACATAGCAAGTGCGTACAGAAATGTGACAGTAAGACAGCATTACAGTTGACCTGACATAGCAAGTGCGTACAGAAATGTGACAGTAAGACAGCATTACAGTTTACCTGACATAGCAAGTGTGTACAGAAATGTGACAGTAAGACAGTGTTACAGTTGACCTGACATAGCAAGTGTGTACAGAAATGTGACAGTAAGACAGCGTTACAGTTGACCTGACATAGCAAGTGCGTACAGAAATGTGACAGTAAGACAGCATTACAGTTGACCTGACATAGCAAGTGTGTACAGAAATGTGACAGTAAGACAGCATTACAGTTGACCTAACATAGCAAGAGCGTACACAAATGTGACAGTAAGACAGCATTACAGTTGACCCAACATAGCAAGTGTGTACAGAAATGTGACAGTAAGACAGCGTTACAGTTGACCTGACATAGAAAGTGTGTACAGAAATGTGACAGTAAGACAGCGTTACAGTTGACCTGACATACCAAGAGTGTACACAAATGTGACAGTAAGACAGCGTTACAGTTGACCTGACATAGCAAGAGTGTACAGAAATGTGACAGTAAGACAGCATTACAGTTGACCTGACATAGCAAGAGTGTACAGAAATGTGACAGTAAGACAGCGTTACTGTTGACCTAACATAGCAAGTGTGTACAGAAATGTGACAGTAAGACAGCGTTACAGTTGACCTAACATAGCAAGAGCATACACAAATGTGACAGTAAGACAGTGTTACAGTTGACCCGACATAGCAAGTGTGTACAGAAATGTGACAGTAAGACATCATTACAGTTGACCTGACATAGCAAGAGTGTACAGAAATGTGACAGTAAGACAGCGTTGCAGTTGACCTGACATAGCAAGAGTGTACAGAAATGTGACAGTAAGACAGCGTTACAGTTGACCCAACATAGCAAGAGTGTACAGAAATGTGACAGTAAGACAGCGTTACAGTTGACCCGACATAGCAAGCGTGTGTAAGCAGGGTGCTGTAGAGAGGATTAGCAATGAAATACTGTGTCAGTTCCACATAAAATATTTTCTTCCATATTCCCATTCAGTAAACATGAGCCATTAACATATGTACAGACACCCACACAAGACCCCTCATGTACAACACACCCACACAAAAAGACCCCTGATGTGTACAGACACCTACACAACAAGACCACTTGTGTGTACATACACCCACCCACACAAGACCCCTTGTGTTTACAGACAGACACCCACCTCCTGATCCTGGAATCCTCTCTGGTAGTAGTAGAACCCCTTCTTGCAATCCATGGCCTGCTGGAAGGCTTTCTTGTAGAAGTGGCGCCGGTAAACGTAGTACCATGTTTCCCTGATCTGGGGGGTCACAGGTGCAACACAGTCAACTTCAACAGTCAGTCAGTCAACTTAATAATTAGTCATCTTCAACAGTCAGTCAACTTAACAATCAGTCAGCTTCAAGTCAGTCACCATCAACACAGTCAGTCAACTTCAACAGTCAAATACAGACGATACAATAGGATTCACAATAACTGTATACAGGAAACAGACAGTACAATATATAACAGTACAATAGGAGTCACAATAACTATATACACGAAACACAGACAGTACGATATATAACAGTACAATAGGAGTCACAATAACTGTATACAGGAAACACAGACAGTACAATATATAACAGTACAATAGGAGTCACAATAACTATATACAGAATACACAGACAGTACAATATATAACAGTACAATAGGAGTCACAATAACTGTATACAGGATACACAGACAGTACAATATATAACAGTACAACAGGATTCACAATAACTGTGTACAGGAAACAGACAGTACAATATATAACAGTACAATAAAATTCACATCAACTTTATACAGGAAACAGACGTTACAATATAGCAGTACAATCGGATTCACAATAACTGTATACAGGATACACAGACAGTACAATATATAACAGTACAACAGGATTCACAATAACTGTATACAGGAAACAGACAGTACAATATATAACAGTACAATAAAATTCACATCAACTTTATACAGGAAACAGATGTTACAATATAGCAGTACAATCGGATTCACAATAACTTTATACAGGAAACACAGACAAGAAGGGTCACTATTGTTACGTTATATCAACACACAGCAAGCAGATAATGGCAATCCCAGTTGTAACATTAATTCAACACAAGAAACTGTGGGAATCAGTTGTCAGCTCAGAAAATGTCTCAAACTTACAAACTCCTCTATCCTCTATCTTTTCTGCCTCAAACATTCAATTTCTGTAAGTCAAAATTCCCTTGTCTCATATATTGACTACAGATTAGCACGGTCGAATGGATAAGAACGTGTGTTCATAAACATCCGTCGTGCTGATTCCGAGGTAAGGGGTTCAATCCCTTCACCAGACAGCTGGATTAAAATGTTGACCTACCGTCCTTGACTTCGGGACGTAAATTACAAGTACCTCTGAAGTCATAGTGGGTTTGCCTGATGGCGAGGGACACTGGTAATAAGGAAAGCTAATCCACAGGCAAAATTCAGTCCAGCACTATTAGAAGTAGTGGGTGGACTACGATTCAGTTCACCGCAAGCAAGCGAGAAAACAAAAAATATTGACACACTGTAAGTCAAAATCAGTCACACACTAAGTCAAAATCTCCCTCTCTCAAACATTCACTAAGTCAAAATCTCCCTCTCTCAAACATTCACTGTCAAAATCTCCCTCTCTCAAACATTCACTAAGTCAAAATCTCCCTCTCTCAAACATTCACTAAGTCAAAATCTCCCTCTCTCAAACATTCACTAAGTCAAAATCTCCCTCTCAAACATTCACTAAGTCAAAATCTCCCTCTCTCAACCATTCACTAAGTCAAAATCTCCCTCTCTCAAACATTCACTAAGTCAAAATCTCCCTGTCTCAAACATTCACTAACTCATCATCTCCCAGTCTCAAACGTTCACCATGTCAAAATCTCCCTGTCTCAAACATTCACTATGTCAAAATCTCCCTGTCTCAAACATTCACTAAATTAAAATCTCCTGGTCTCAAACATTCGCTATATTAATCCTTTGAAAATAAAGTTTGTTCGTTCATAGTATGTACGTCAAACTCAGTCTCAAACATTGACTGTCTAAGTCAAAATCTCCCTGTCCTTAAATAAAAAAACTAATCACACAGAACATTCAACCACTGTAAATCAAATCCCCCAGTTTTGAACTGCTAATTTGTCTCACCATTTCCCCGTCGACTTCAACATTCTGATTCATCAGGTTGCGCCTGGTGGTTGTCAATTCATCTGCAGCTAAATGTGCTTTATGCTCCTGTGGATACAGTCGTATAAACAACATGTCATGATATTGACCAGTGACATATGAGACAGCTGTCATTGAATGATTAGCGAAGACACTAACAACTTGACTAGTCGAGACACAACTACCACATTCTGTAATCGAGGCAACTTCTATAAACAACTCACACATTCTGTAATCGAGACACAACTTCTATAAACAACTCATACATGATGTAATCAAGACACAACTTCCATAAGCAACTCACAAAATCTGTAATCAAGACAAAATCTATAAACAACTCATACATGATGTAATCAAGACACAACTTGTATAAGCAACTCACACAATCTGTAATCAAGACAACTTCCATAAACAACTCATACATGATGTAATTGAGACACAACTTCTATAAGCAACTCACAAAATCTGTAATCAAGACAAAATCTATAAACAACTCATACATGATGTAATCAAGACACAACTTGTATAAGCAACTCACACAATCTGTAATCAAGACAACTTCCATAAACAACTCATACATGATGTAATTGAGACACAACTTCTATAAGCAACTCACAAAATCTGTAATCAAGACAAAATCTATAAACAACTCATACATGATGTAATCGAGACACAACTTCTATAAGCAACTCACACAATCTGTAATCAAGACACAACTTCCATAAACAACTCATACATGATGTAATCGAGACACAACTTCTATAAGCAACTCACAAAATCTGTAATCAAGACAAAATCTATAAACAACTCATACATGATGTAATCGAGACACAACTTCTATAAGCAACTCACAAGTTCTATAATCATCTCACAAGTTCTTTAATCAATGCACAAGTTCTATAATTAACACACAAGTTCTATAATCAACTTACAGATTCTACAATCAATATGCAGGTTTTATAATCAACTTGCAGATTCTACAATCAACATGCAGATTCTACAATCAACTTACAGGGTCTACATTCAACATCTTCTCCAACTCGTTGCAGACGGACCAGGCTCGGATGTGCTCCTCAGAGCGTCGTGACCAGGTCAACCACTGTTTAAGTACTCCCGGACCTGTCAGCTTCTCCAGCTCCTTCTCCGCTGTCAGCATAAAAAACATGTCAGACTGGTTTCTTCAACAGACATGTCAGTCAATCACACCTTAGTCAATCACACCTCAGACAATCACACATCAGGCAATCACAAAGCAGATTGACTTATCTGCTGCTAACATAGACTGATTTATTCAACAGACACATCAGTCAAGCACACCTCAGTCAATCACACCTCAGACAATCTCACATTAGACAATCACACATTAGACAATCACACATCAGACAATAGCACAGCAGATTGACTTATATGCTGCCAACATAGACTGATTTATTCAACAGACACATCAGAAAATCACACACCAGAAAATCACATGTCAGACAATCACACATCAAATAATCACACATCAAACAATCACACAACAAACAATCACATCAGACAATCAATCATACATCAGACAATCACACATCAGACTTTGGTCTACAAGAAGCATCAGACTTATTTGCATAATGCACCCACATCAGACATATTTACAAGACAGACAGACACCAGATTTAATTCTACAAAAGACATTAGTTATTTATATAATGTAGACACAATTCTGCAACAGATCTCAGGCTTATGGAAACAAAGACAGAGACACAGAACTGACTTCAATGAAAGACACAAAAGTGACTCCAAAAGACAGACATGAAATTGAACCAGCAACAGACAGACATGAGACCCACTCTGTGTCAACTTCTCCTTCATGGTTTCCTCCATGAAGCGTACGGCCTTGTCCCACTGCTCCTTGTCATGAACTGATCTGTCTTCAAGTGTGTTCAGCTGGATAACTCTCTGTACACAAGAACAAATATAATCCAACATCATGGATAACTCTCTATACACAAGACAACACACAATCTATCATCATGGATAACTCTCTGTACACAAGACAACACACAATCTATCATCATGGATAACTCTCTGCACACAAAAAAACACACAATCTATCATCATGGATAACTCTCTGCACACAAAAAAAAAACACTATCATCATGGATAACTCTCTGCACACAAGACAACATACAATCTATCATCATGGATAACTCTCTGTACACAAGACAACACACATCGATCATCATGGATAACTCTCTGTACACAAGACAACACACAATCTGTCATCATGGATAACTCTGTACACAAGACAACACACAATCTGTCATCATGGATAACTCTGTACACAAGACAACACACAATCTGTCATCATGGATAACTCTCTGTACACAAGACAACACACAATCTATCATCATGGATAACTCTCTGTAACAAGACAACAAATACAATCCATCATCATGGATAACTCTCTGTACACAAAACACACAATCTGTCATCATGGATAACTCTATACACAAGACAACACAAATCTATCATCATGGATAACTCTCTGTACACAAGACAACACAAATCTATCATCATGGATAACTCTCTGTACACAAGAACAAATATAATCCAACATCATGGATAACTCTCTATATACACAAGACAACACATAATCTATCATCATGGATAACTCTCTACACACAAGACAACACACAATCTATCATCATGGATAACTCTCTGTAACAAGACAACATACAATCCATCATCATGGATAACTCTCTGTACACAAGACAACACACAATCTATCATCATGGATAACTCTCTGTAACAAAACAAATACAATCCATCATCATGGATAAACTGATGTTAGAAACACAAGATAAAACATAGCTGACAGACAGAGACAGAAACATGGCTGACAGACGTGAGACACAAACATGGCTGACAGACGTGAGACACAAACATGGCTGACAGACGTGAGACACAAACATGGCTGACAGACGTGAGACACAAACATGGCTGACAGACAGAGACAGAAACATGGCTGACAGACAGAGACAGAAACATGGCTGACAGACATGAGACAGAAACATGGCTGACAGATGGAGACAGAAACATGGCTGACAGACGGAGACACAAACATGGCTGACAGACGTGAGACACAAACATGGCTGACAGACAGAGACAGAAACATGGCTGACAGACATGAGACAGAAACATGGCTGATAGATGGAGACAGAAACATGGCTGACAGACGGAGCCAGAAACATGGTTGACAGACGGAGACAGAAACATGGCTGACAGACGGAGCCAGAAACATGGCTGACAGACATGAGACAGAAACATGGCTGACAGACGGAGACAGAAACATGGCTGACAGACGGAGACAGAAACATGGCTGACAGACATGAGACAGAAACATGGCTGACAGACGGAGACACAAACATGGCTGACAGACGTGAGACAGAAACATGGCTGACAGACGTGAGACAGAAACATGGCTGACAGACAGAGACAGAAACATGGCTGACAGACAGAGACAGAAACATGGCTGACAGATGGAGACAGAAACATGGCTGACAGACGGAGCCAGAAACATGGCTGACAGACATGAGACAGAAACATGGCTGACAGACGGAGACAGAAACATGGCTGACAGATGGAGACAGAAACATGGCTGACAGACGTGAGACAGAAACATGGCTGACAGACGTGAGACACAAACATGGCTGACAGATGGAGACAGAAACATGGCTGACAGACAGAGACACAAACATGGCTGACAGACGTGAGACACAAACATGGCTGACAGATGGAGACAGAAACATGGCTGACAGACGGAGACAGAAACATGGCTGACAGACGTGAGACACAAACATGGCTGACAGATGGAGACAGAAACATGGCTGACAGACAGAGACACAAACATGGCTGACAGACGTGAGACACAAACATGGCTGACAGATGGAGACAGAAACATGGCTGACAGACGGAGACAGAAACATGGCTGACAGACGTGAGACAGAAACATGGCTGACAGACGGAGACACAAACATGGCTGACAGACGTGAGACACAAACATGGCTGACAGACGTGAGACAGAAACATGGCTGACAGACGGAGACAGAAACATGGCTGACAGACAGAGACAGAAACATGGCTGACAGATGGAGACAGAAACATGGCTGACAGACGGAGACAGAAACATGGCTGACAGACAGAGACAGAAACATGGCTGACAGATGGAGACAGAAACATGGCTGACAGACGGAGCCAGAAACATGGCTGACAGACATGAGACAGAAACATGGCTGACAGACGTGAGACACAAACATGGCTGGCAGACGTGAGACAGAAACATGGCTGGCAGACGTGAGACAGAAATATGGCTGACCAGGCTGTCCTCGGCCTTGTTCTCCCAATGATGTTTCAGCTTGGACATCTGCACCACAGCAGCTTTGAGACTATCAAACACCTCGTCGTAGTCCTTGCTCTTCTTGCTCTGCTCCAGCAGCTGGGTGAACTCCTCATGTAAGGTGTCCCAGCCAATCTGTGCACACGACACATGCATACATTAGCTTCATGGCCAATAGCATTCCACATTACAAACTGCACAAGGTGTCCCAGCCAATCTGTGCACACGACACATGCATACATTAGCTTCATGGCCAATAGCAGTCCACATTACAAACTACACAAGGTGTCCCAGCCAATCTGTGCACACAACACATGCATACATTAGCTTCATGGCCAATAGCAGTCCACATTACAAACTACACAAGGTGTCCCAGCCAATCTGTGCACACAACACATGCATACATTAGCTTCACGGCCAATAGCATTCCACATTACAAACTACACAAGGTGTCCCAGCCAATCTGTGCACACGACACATGCATACATTAGCTTCACGGCCAATAGTATTCCACATTACAAACTGCACAAGGTGTCCCAGCCAATCTGTGCACACGACACATGCATACATTAGCTTCACGGCCAATAGCATTCCACATTACAAACTACACAAGGTGTCCCAGCCAATCTGTGCACACGACACATGCATACATTAGCTTCACGGCCAATAGCATTCCACATTACAAACTACACAAGGTGTTCCAGCCAATCTGTGCACACAACACATGCATACATTAGTTTCATGGCCAATAGCATTCCACATTACAAACTACACAAGGTGTCCCAGCCAATCTGTGCACACAACACATGCATACATTAGCTTCACGGCCAATAGCATTCCACATTACAAACTACACAAGGTGTCCCAGCCAATCTGTGCACACAACACATGCATACATTAGCTTCACGGCCAATAGTATTCCACATTACAAACTGCACAAGGTGTCCCAGCCAATCTGTGCACACAACACATGCATACATTAGCTTCACGGCCAATAGCATTCCACATTACAAACTACACAAGGTGTCCAAGCCAATCTGTGCACACAACACATGCATACATTAGCTTCACGGCCAATAGTATTCCACATTACAAACTGCACAAGGTGTCCCAGCCAATCTGTGCACACAACACATGCATACATTAGCTTCATGGCCAATAGCATTCCACATTACAAACTGCACAAGGTGTCCCAGCCAATCTGTGCACACAACACATGCATACACTAGCTTCATGGCCAATAGCATTCCACATTACAAACTGCACAAGGTGTCTCAGCCAATCTGTGCACACAACACATGCATACATTAGCTTCATGGCCAATAGCATTCCACATTACAAACTACACAAGGTGTCCCAGCCAATCTGTGCACACGACACATGCATACATTAGCTTCACGGCCAATAGCATTCCACATTACAAACTACACAAGGTGTCCCAGCCAATCTGTGCACACGACACATGCATACATTAGCTTCATGGCCAATAGCATTCCACATTACAAACTGCACAAGGAGTCCCAGCCAATCTGTGCACACAACACATGCATACATTAGCTTCATGGCCAATAGTATTCCACATTACAAACTGCACAAGTGTTCCAGCCAATCTGTGCACACAACACATGCATACATTAGCTTCATGGCCAATAGCATTCCACATTACAAACTGCACAAGTGTTCCAGCCAATCTGTGCACACAACACATGCATACATTAGCTTCATGGCCAATAGCATTCCACATTACAAACTGCACAAGGTGTCCCAGCCAATCTGTGCACACAACACATGCATACATTAGTTTCATGGCCAATAGCATTCCCCATTACAAACTACACAAGGTGTCCCAGCCAATCTGTGCACACAACACATGCATACATTAGTTTCATGGCCAATAGCATTCCCCATTACAAACTGCACAAGGTGTCCCAGCCAATCTGTGCACACAACACATGCATACATTAGCTTCACGGCCAATAGCATTCCACATTACAAACTACACAAGGTGTCCCAGCCAATCTGTGCACACAACACATGCATACATTAGCTTCATGGCCAATAGCTGTCATGAAGTGTTGTTGACGACTCGTCTAAGGGCATGAGGACTAATACGTTTCTGTCTATTCAAACATTTCATTGCTCCTTATACTTGAAATATAAAACGACAACCAAGAAACTGCTACTGCAACATACCTTTACAAGACGATATTATTTTATATCTTCGAGACTTTAATCTGACGACTCCTGTCACATGTCGACAAACCCAATTGCTCCACAACGAAACACTTGAGAATACACACACTACTAAACACAAAGAGCGGCATAACTGACTGTTAGCCATGCTCAAAAGACATGCTGCGTCCGAACAGGACGGCAGCCCAAGTCTAACTCCTAGTGACCTTTTTCGTGACGCTTCCCTAGTTTCCCTGTGCACTCTATAATTGTACATTTCGGTGCATCTTTTAGGGAAGCTCCCTTCAGCCTTTCTCAGTCTGCTATGTGTCAGTGACTGATATGTGGCATTATGCCCCCCGCCCTACAAATTAAATGATATTATCATTTAATTCATATACATTCATTACCCATGACAAATAGCATCACTGACAACCTAAGTATCAATTGCTGAACATGACATTATGGTTCCCGTTAATAACCCTAAAAAAAAAAAAAAAATTACTGACGGGCATGCCCTCCTGCTCACACCCACGGTGAGCGTCATGTGGCCGGCCTATGGGAGGGCCGGACCAACTAATGATACCATTAGTCCCTAACTTGTCCTCACTCTAGGTCAAAACCCGGAGTTGTGGACGAGAGTATCAATCGGTATCATGCCGTCTGTATCAGTTGCCGATCCTCGTTGTCGCTGGTTCTGTATATATCTTGCATTCTCATTTAATGGCTGTAGGTGAGGTAGAGGCTGTCGCTGATCACATTCTAATTTAAGGGATATTTCTAATATTATTAAGTGCCGTACCAATAATACAACAATATAATTCATTCAACCAGCAATGTCATAATAGCACCAGCTCTCTTTGTGTAAATAATGATCACCCAACTAATACTCTTCATACTCCAACATGATAAATCTTCTTCTTCAATCGACTGTTGTAATGTGGTATCATTGCCCAATACTCATACCTGTATGTAGAGAAGCTAACTCATCATGCTTTAATCTACCCATCGGTGCCTGTAAAATTGCTGACATAACCATATAAGTTAGTATCCATAAATCATCTTTAACTTTCTGACGATGATATGTCGGTATGATATTGACTGCCTTCACCATATCTCAAAGAGAGTTTCCCCAAACCTCTTAGATTAATGACGCTGGTTAGTCCATAGTACACCTCCATATTCACATATCTTGGTACAATTCTAGTGTACTGTTACATCCGCTCAGGGGAGTTGCTTCTATCCCAGTACACCTCACTGCACCCTCACATCACGTGTGTTTTCCTCTGTACCTTTATTATAACAACAATTGACAAACCTTTGCGTATGATCAAGCAGTAAATCAAAACTAATTTGTAAGACCACATGCATAGTCTAAAACCAATATGTAAGGATCTTTATACTAACATTTAGCACAAATACAACAGATTAAATGACCATCACCAACGAATACAACAAATAAACACCATTCACTTAGTTTCCTATCATTGAACTCATGAACAACCTTAATCACGTGCTGGATTCACGTGAGAACAACATGACATTCTTTTATTCATGACGATGTAAATTAAATTAAATTATCCCTTAACTTTCAGGTGTATTTTAGTATCTAGATTTCATTCTGATAAGTTTTTTCGACCAAATCCCTGTATGTTTTCACTCAATTTAACAACGTCGTGTGTCAAAGACTGCAACATAAGGGCCGGAGGTCTGCCCCAAGATAGTACACCAACGGGAAGAGTGGTCAACCTCAAATAGTGACAGTGATACAGTGCCCCGATATAAGGGCGGGGTAGGGGATAGAATGGGGGACTAGTAACTAGTTCTCTCAAGAGACACGGAGACGTTGAACAGATAGCTAGCACTCTGGTCACGACAGAATCACGCATACGGGATCGCCACGATTGCTACTCAACCAAAGACAGCTAATGTCAGCGTGCCAAGCATCACGGCACGCAGAAAGCCGAAGGGCACGTCAAGGTCCTTCCGCGTGGTGTGTAACCACGCGAGCCAACGAGTCAGACCGAGGACTGACATTGTAGAGAGAAGATCGTTAGATATTGATAGGAGTTTTGTGTAACCAAATAGATAGAGATTAGCAATAGGGTTTAGGAAACTAGTGATAGGCAATTCTGTGGCTTTGTGTGTGGTTTGATAGCGACTGGTATGTACTTGTAAAGAGCCAACGGCAATAAAATGTACCATTCAATTCCTTTCACACGACTTGCAAGTTTCTTGTGTGGTGTGGAAGAAGTAATCCGATGATGCCTGACACATGAGTTGTTGACATCGTGTATTTCTAATTTGTTATTGAATTGTTATCCATCGTTGACACAGAAGTTTGTCCTCTAGTATTCGATATTCCAATACCGACGACTGATGTAATGACTGGGTAATTGGGCATCCATATAAAGTAGGTCTCAAACGTTGTATCATCGATTCGGGCGACTGACTGGCCCTGCTGGAAAAGTTATCGCCTATCCTGAACACGATTCGGAATTTCTTCTAGACTCGATATAAAGGAGCACGGTTGACCTAATGGACGTGGATGAGTAATCATCCGCGGGTTTGGCGATTCAATGTTTTTGGGCAAAACGTTAAAATATGGACATTCCTCGGATTTGAAAATGTAGCCAAAAAAATTCGTGATTTGGTAATGAATGAACTGAGTATCTCGGCCTTGAGCAATCAGTAAAATCTGCTCACTATTTTAGCTTGATCTTGACTGCATGTAGACTAGTCAGTGTTGGTTGTATTATGATTTCAATTCACAATGTTTCAAGTGAAGTATATTTTTTTAAGATGTAATTTTTCTTAATGACGTTTAGTGTACGTTTCCATAAGTTCTGTTTCTCAAGGTTGATTTTTTTCTAAAACGAATATTCCACTGTATAGAACGATTGAAGTAAATTTCATGATTGAATAATCGGACATTGATATAACGAAGTTTCGAACGATGTATCCAAAGCGATCGATTGGTCTTATTTGAAAATTCTAGTCTATGTTGAATATGTTAATTGTAACTTCTTCTGATCTCAAATATTGATTTGCAGGTTTGGTGATTCAATGTCTTTGAGCAATTTCTCAAAAGTAGTACGATGTGAGAAAATATCCTTAAAGTTGAAATATGCATTGATATCTCTCAGATTTGATAATGTAGCCAAAGAAATATGTATCGACTTTTGACAATGTATTGAACCAGATTTGTAACTTGATAACGTGTGATTGCGTATCCTGGTCATGATT
Organism: Cepaea nemoralis; assembly: GCA_014155875.1. Classification (NCBI taxonomy): domain Eukaryota; kingdom Metazoa; phylum Mollusca; class Gastropoda; order Stylommatophora; family Helicidae; genus Cepaea; species Cepaea nemoralis. The sequence goes on from JACEFZ010004305.1 coordinate 209,666, forward strand.
TCAGCTTCATAATTGAATGTAGACTGTTTCGTGTATGTAATTCATTTGGTTTCTTGAAAATCATTGTAAATACTGTACTTTTCTGTACGCACGAATTGTATTTTTTCTTCATAATGTCTGAATAAACAATATGTTCTGAGAAATTTGTTCATGATCTCGAAATAAGATTCACTTGATTTCATTCAAATGTTCAATTCTCAATGTTCACGTACCAGTTTGAATTTCATACAACCCATCGTTTCCAGGAATTCAATTTTTGATTACTGAAACTTCCAACGTTCAGTGTATTTTGATTGTTTATAAATTGTACATCCATAATCTTGTGTCGTTGTAATTCAAGAAATTTCTTGCGAACGTTCTTGTAAAACCGCGTATATATGTATATAATTCCTCTGTTAACTGACTGTTTATCTTCTTTCTTGACGTATACAGGGTCAAGTATTTGAGGTAAAAATGTGAACCGGAGCATACGGAATCTGTCTTGTGAACAAACAGTTCAATGCCATGTTATTAGCATGCATCTTTTTACAAGTTACGATCAGGTGATCGGTAGTTGCCTCTTTTCAGAGTGCCTGTTAAGACCAGGTCAGCATCCGAAGTAAATGAGGACAATCAATACGGACACAAATGATGAACTAGTAATACGGCTGATCACAGTCGAGACTTTCGCATACTGTCGAACAACATTTAAACCCAATTTGAAATGAGTAACAGCATAGTCCATGTACGCTCTCCTTCCTCTTAACACAACTATGACTACCATAGTTTATATGTCGATTGAATTTTTGTTAATCAAATCTTCCTGTATCTGTGCAAACGAATAGTATCTGCATATGATCAAATACAAAAGGTATCGTGATCTGAGTTCAATTTTTCAAATCTTTGATAACTGTAATCAAAATATTGTATCTTCAGAACCAACAATAATTTCTGACGAGATATTAGATAACGTTATTATATTCGTGTCGTTGGAAACCTGAAATATTTATGTAGATCAATATAATTGCATGTTGAGAACTTGCGTGTGTCAATTTGTTGTTTATTCAAGCAAATTTTTGTCAGTTGAGTTTTCATTATCGTGTGAATGTTTGTACATCATTTCCTCCGTTACTGAATATGACATTTGTTAATTTTCCTTACTTGATCCATCAAACAAACTGTGATTAAATATTAGTTGAACAGTTTCTTGAATCAAAATCATAAGATACTTTCCGGATGTTTTGTGTACTGCTCAGAATTGGCTATTTGGTTCGAGACTACATCACCAAAATCAATTATATATAATGACGTAATCGATCTTTTATGATGACGACCTTGGCCTTCTCAAGTATATGGCTCGATTCGTTAGATTACTGCAACAATGTCATAAATTGATAATAAATCTCGAGTTCAGTTAATAATTACTACCCCATTTGTCACGAAGTGTTGTTGACGACTCGTCTAAGGGCATGAGGACTAATACGTTTCTGTCTATTCAAACATTTCATCGCTCCTTATACTTGAAATATAAAACGACAACCAAGAAACTGCTACTGCAACAAACCTTTACAAGACGATATTATTTTATATCTTCCAGACTTTAATCTGACGACTCCTGTCACATGTCAACAAACCCTATCGCTCCACAACGAAACACTTGAGAATACACACACTACTAAGCACAAAGAGCGGCATAACTGACTGTTAGCCATGCTCAAAAGACATGCTGCGTCCGAACAGGACGGCAGCCCAAGTCTAACTCCTAGTGACCTTTTTCGTGACGCTTCCCTAGTTTCCCTGTGCACTCTATAATTGTACATTTCGGTGCATCTTTTAGGGAAGCTCCCTTCAGCCTTTCTCAGTCTGCTATGTGTCAGTGACTGATATGTGGCAATAGCATTCCCCATTACAAACTGCACAAGGTGTCCCAGCCAATCTATGCACACAACACATGCATACATTAGCTTCACGACCAATAGCATTCCACATTACAAACTACACAAGGTGTCCCAGCCAATCTGTGCACACGACACATGCATACATTAGCTTCATGGCCAATAGCATTCCACATTACAAACTGCACAAGGAGTCCCAGCCAATCTGTGCACACAACACATGCATACATTAGCTTCACGGCCAATAGTATTCCACATTACAAACTGCACAAGTGTTCCAGCCAATCTGTGCACACAACACATGCATACATTAGCTTCATGGCCAATAGCATTCCACATTACAAACTGCACAAGTGTTCCAGCCAATCTGTGCACACAACACATGCATACATTAGCTTCATGGCCAATAGCATTCCACATTACAAACTGCACAAGGTGTCCCAGCCAATCTGTGCACACAACACATGCATACATTAGTTTCATGGCCAATAGCATTCCCCATTACAAACTACACAAGGTGTCCCAGCCAATCTGTGCACACAACACATGCATACATTAGTTTCATGGCCAATAGCATTCTCCATTACAAACTACACAAGGTGTCCCAGCCAATCTGTGCACACAACACATGCATACATTAGCTTCACGGCCAATAGCATTCCACATTACAAACTACACAAGGTGTCCCAGCCAATCTGTGCACACAACACATGCATACATTAGCTTCATGGCCAATAGCATTTCCCCATTACAAACTGCACAAGGTGTCCCAGCCAATCTGTGCACACAACACATGCATACATTAGCTTCACGGCCAATAGCATTCCACATTACAAACTACACAAGGTGTCCCAGCCAATCTGTGCACACAACACATGCATACATTAGCTTCATGGCCAATAGCATTCCACATTACAAACTACACAAGGTGTCCCAGCCAATCTGTGCACACAACACATTCATACATTAGCTTCATGGCCAATAGCAGTCCACATTACAAACTACACAAGGTGTCCCAGCCAATCTGTGCACACAACACATGCATACATTAGATTCACGGCCAATAGCATTCCACATTACAAACTGCACAAGGTATTCCAGCCAATCTGTGCACACAACACATGCATACATTATCTTCATGGCCAATACTATTTATGACAGGAAAATCCTGGAGATGTGACCTGGATTGGTGTCAGTACGGGACATCCTTGGATCACCACCATGCAACTGTCACATACAAACACACAGACAGGCAGTGTGTACATACCTCCACACATCACACAGACAGGTGGTGTGTACATACCTCCACACATCACACAGACAGGTGGTGTGTACATACCTCCACACATCACACAGGTGGTGTGTACCTACCTCCACACATCACACAGACAGGCAGTGTGTACATACCTCCACACATTTCTTGGGTAGCTGGATGTCTGCCCATTGGCGAAGTTTGATATCTACAGTAGTGTTGAAAGTGCTGACAGGGGGACAAAAGCAGACAGGTCAGTACTCAACAACAGAGACAGTGAGGACAGTACTGGGCATCATGCATTCAACAATAGGGACAGTGAGAGCAGTACTACTGGACATCATGTACTCAACAATGGAGACAGTAACTCTCCCTACTCTATTTATTTATGTAATACTGTCTGATGTGTGATACTGTCTGGTGTGTGATACTGCCTGAAGTGTGATGCTGTCTGATGTGTGATACTGCCTGATGTGTGATACTGTCTGAGGTGTGATACTGTCTGAGGTGTCAATTACTATCTGATGTGTGATACTGTCTGATGTTTGATACTGTCTGGTGTGTGATACTGTCTGACATGTGATACTGTCTGGTGTGTGATACTGTTTGAGGTGTGTCATACATTCCAATATGTGTCATCCTGTTTGATGTGTGCAATACTGTCTGATGTGTGATACTGTCTGAGGTGTGTGATACTGTCTGATGAATGTACTATTGTCTTAAATGTTGACTACCGTGTGTTTGTGTGTGACATTCTGTGTTTTTTTGACACTGTGTTTGAATGTGGCACTGTGTGTTTATGTGTGACATTTTGATACTGCATGAAGAGTTAGATGTGACAAGACATTTTAAAAATAACACAAACATAATAAGAGCATCAACATCTCACTGTGCTAAATAAGCAATAAAACACACCCCATCTGTCATATTAAAATTCAACTAATGATACACCTCCCATTACAAAACACACAAACCATAGAAGCACCTACCCCATGTACAATGTGTACAGTGAATCACCTACCCCATGTACAATGTGTACAGTGAAGCACCTACCCCATTTACAATGTGTACAGTGAAGCACCTACCCCATGTACAATGTGTACAGTGAAGCACCTATCCCATGTACAATGTGTAGAGAACAATGTGAACAGTGAAGAACCTACCCCATGTACAATGTGTACAGTACAATGTGTACAGTGAAGCACTTACCCCATATCTCTGGCTTGGGCCGCGGGCAGGTAGACGTTCTCAATGATGAATGAGCCGGTCTTCTCCCACAGCCTCTTGTAGAAAGCCTCCTCCCTGCAGAGGGACATGTCAGAGCAGACAGTACACAACTGTACATGAGACATGAACAGACAGTACACAACTGTACATGAGGCATGAACAGACAGTACACAACTGTACATGAGACATGAACAGACAGTACACAATGTACTTGAGACAACACACACATTCTTATCTTCAACATATACCTTCCTATCTACAACACACACCTACTTATCTACAACACACACCTTCTTATCTACAACACACACCTTCTTATCTACAACACATACCTTCTTATCTACAACACACACCTTCTTATCTACAACACATACCTTCTTATCTACAACACATACCAGGTTACCTACAGCACACTACCTGCTGACCTACAACACACACCTTCTTATCTACAAATAACACCTTATCTGCAACACACACCTTCTTATCTGCAACACACACCTTCTTATATACAACACACACCTTCTTATCTACAACACACCATCTTATCTACAGCATACACCTTCTTATCTACAACACACACCTTCTTATCTACAACACACACCTTCTTATCTACAACACACATCTACTTATCTACAACACACACCTACTTATCTACAACACACACCTTCTTATCTACAACATACACCTTCTTATCTACAACACACACCATCTTATCTACAGCATACACCTTCTTATCTGCAACACACACCTTCTTATCTGCAACACACACCTTCTTATCTACAACACACACCTTCTTATCTACAACACACACCATCTTATCTACAGCATACACCTTCTTATCTGCAACACACACCTTCTTATCTGCAACACACACCTTCTTATCTACAACACACACCATCTTATCTACAGCATACACCTTCCTATCTGCAACACACACCTTCTTATCTGCAACACACACCTTCTTATCTACAACACACACCATCTTATCTACAGCATACACCTTCTTATCTGCAACACACACCTTCTTATCTGCAACACACACCTTCTTATCTACAACACACACCATCTTATCTGCAATACACATCATCTTATCTACAACACACACCATCTTATCTACAACACACCATCTTATCTACAGCATACACCTTCTTATCTACAACACACACCTTCTTATCTACAACACACACCTTCTTATCTACAACACACACCTACTTATCTACAACACACACCATCTTATCTACAGCATACACCTTCTTATCTGCAGCATACACCTTCTTATCTGCAACACACACCTTCTTATCTGCAACACACACCTTCTTATATACAACACACACCTTCTTATCTACAACACACACCATCTTATCTACAGCATACACCTTCTTATCTGCAACACACACCTTCTTATCTGCAACACACACCTTCTTATCTACAACACACACCATCTTATCTACAGCATACACCTTCTTATCTGCAACACACACCTTCTTATCTGCAACACACACCTTCTTATCTGCAACACACACCTTCTTATCTACAACACACACCATCTTATCTACAGCATACACCTTCTTATCTGCAATACACACCTTCTTATCTGCAACACACACCTTCTTATCTGCAACACACACCTACTTATCTGCAACACACACCTTCTTATCTGCAACACACACCTTCTTATCTACAACACACACCATCTTATCTACAGCATACACCTTCTTATCTGCAATACACACCTTCTTATCTGCAACACACACCTTCTTATCTGCAACACATACCTACTTATCTACAACACACACCTTCTTATCTACAACACACACCATCTTATCTACAGCATACACCTTCTTATCTGCAATACACATCATCTTATCTACAACACACACCATCTTATCTACAACACACACCTTCTTATCTACAACACACACCATCTTATCTACAGCATACACCTTCTTATCTGCAATACACATCATCTTATCTACAACACACACCATCTTATCTACAACACACACCTTCTTATCTACAACACACACCATCTTATCTACAGCATACACCTTCTTATCTGCAATACACATCATCTTATCTACAACACACACCATTTTATCTACAACACACACCTTCTTATATACAACACACACCATCTTATCTACAACACACACCATCTTATATACAACACACACCTTCTTATATACAACACATACCATCTTATCTACAACACATACCATCATATATACAACACACACCTTCTTATATACAACACACACCATCTTATCTACAACACACACCATCTTATATACAACACACACCTTCTTATATACAACACATACCATCTTATCTACAACACATACCATCTTATATACAACACACACCTTCTTATATACAACACACACCATCTTATATACAACACACACCTACTTATCTACAACACACACCTACTTATCTACAACACACACCTACTTATCTACAACACACACCTACTTATCTACAACACACACCTACTTATCTACAACACACACCTACTTATCTACAACACACACCTACTTATCTACAACACACACCTACTTATCTACAACACACACCTACTTATCTACAACACACACCTTCTTATCTACAACACACACCATCTTATCTACAACACACACCATCTTATCTACAACATACACCTTCTTATCTACAACACACACCTACTTATCTACAACACACACCTACTTATCTACAACACACACCATCTTATCTACAACACACACCATCTTATCTACAACACATACCTACTTATCTACAACACACACCATCTTATCTACAACACATACCTACTTATCTACAACACACACCATCTTATCTACAACACATACCTACTTATCTACAACACACACCATCTTATCTACAACACACACCATCTTATCTACAACACATACCTACTTATCTACAACACATACCTACTTATCTACAACACACACCATCTTATCTACAACACATACCTACTTATCTACAACACACACCATCTTATCTACAACACATACCTACTTATCTACAACACACACCATCTTATCTACAACACACACCTACTTATCTACAACACACACCATCTTATCTACAACACACACCATCTTATCTACAACACACACCTACTTATCTACAACACACACCATCTTATCTACAACACATACCTACTTATCTACAACACACACCATCTTATCTACAACACATACCATCTTATCTACAACACACACCATCTTATCTACAACACATACCTACTTATCTACAACACACACCATCTTATCTACAACACACACCTACTTATCTACAACACACACCATCTTATCTACAACACACACCATCTTATCTACAACACATACCATCTTATCTACAACACATACCATCTTATCTACAACACACACCATCTTATCTACAACACACACCTACTTATCTACAACACACACCATCTTATCTACAACACACACCTACTTATCTACAACACACACCATCTTATCTACAACACACACCTACTTATCTACAACACATACCATCTTATCTACAACACATACCTACTTATCTACAACACACACCATCTTATCTACAACACACACCTACTTATCTACAACACACACCATCTTATCTACAACACACACCTACTTATCTACAACACATACCATCTTATCTACAACACACACCATCTTATCTACAACACACACCTACTTATCTACAACACACACCATCTTATCTACAACACACACCTACTTATCTACAACACACACCTACTTATCTACAACACATACCATCTTATCTACAACACACACCTACTTATCTACAACACACACCTACTTATCTACAACACACACCATCTTATCTACAACACACACCTACTTATCTACAACACACATCATCTTATCTACAACACACACCTACTTATCTACAACACACACCTACTTATCTACAACACACACCATCTTATCTACAACACACACCTACTTATCTACAGCACACACCATCTTATCTACAACACACACCTACTTATCTACAACACACACCTACTTATCTACAGCACACACCATCTTATCTACAGCACACACCATCTTATCTACAACACACACCTACTTATCTACAACACACACCTACTTATATACAACACATACCAGGTTACCTACAGCACACTGCCTGCTGACCTACAAGGGTTACATCTACAACACACAATGAACAATCTACAAGTCCAAGGACTCTACAAGTCCAAGGACTCTACAAGTACAAGGACTCTACAAGTACAAGGACTCTACAAGTACAAGGACTCTACAAGTACAAGGACTCTACAAGTACAAGACTCTACAAGTACAAGGCCTCTACAAGTACAAGGACTCTACAAGTACAAGGACTCTACAAGTACAAGGACTCTACAAGTACAAGGACAGAGACACTCACCACTCTTTGGCAGTCACCTGGCTCAGGTTAATGATCTCGTCCAAGATTTCTCCCCTGCATTTCTCAAACAGTTCATCCTGTGTGCAGGAAGACAGCGATCAGACAGGGCTTACTGGCATGTCAGACAGTCATAGAGGACACAACTCACACAGTGACCAGACAGAGAGAAGAAAAATATAGGCAGACAGAGATGTAGTGAATAGACAGACCAATGAAAGTAGAGAATTGACAGAAAAACAGACAGACAAAGAGGACAGACAGATCCACAAACTGATCACCAACATAAACAGCATACAACAAACTACCTCACAATCACATACAAACACACTGATCTTTACACAATTATATACCCAGAAACTGATCTTTACACAATCACATACCCACAAACTGATCTTTACACAATCACATGCCCACATACTGATCTTTAAACAATCACATACCCACCCAAAAACTGATCTTTACACAATCACACACCCACATACTGATCTTTACACAATCACATACCCACATACTGATCTTTACATAATCACATACCCACATACTTATCTTTACATAATCACATACCCACATACTTATCTTTAAACAATCACATACCCAAAAACTGATCTTTACACAATCACATGCCCACATACTGATCTTTAAACAATCACATACCCAAAAACTGATCTTTACATAATCACATACCCACATACTTATCTTTACACAATCACACACCCACATACTGATCTTTACACAATCACATACTGATCTTTACATAATCACATACCCACATACTTATCTTTACACAATCACACACCCACATACTGATCTTTACACAATCACATACCCACATATTGATCTTTACATAATCACATACACACCCACATACTGATCTTTATACAATCACATATCTACCCACAAACATCTTTACACAATCGCATACCCTCAAACTGATCTTTACACAATCACATACCCACAAACTGATCTTTATACAATCACATACCCACAAACTTATCTTTACACAATCACATACCCACAAACTTATCTTTACACAATCACATACCCACAAACTGATCTTTATACAATCACATACCCACAAACTTATCTTTACACAATCACATACCCACAAACTTATCTTTAGACATTCACATACCCACAAACTGATCTTTACACAATCACATACCCACAAACTGATCTTTACACAATCACATACCCACCCACAAACTGACCTTTACACAATCACATACCCACCCACAAACTGACCTTTACACAATCACATACCCACCCACAAACTGATCTTTACACAATTACATACCCACATACTGATCTTTACACAATCATATACCCATCCACACACTGATCTTTACAGAGTCACAAAGCCACAGACTGATCTTTACACAAACACACAGTCAAAAACTTATCTTTACACAAACACACAGTCAAAAACTGATCTGTACACAAACACAGTCAAAAACTGATCTGTACACAATAACACACCCACAAACATACATACACAAACCCATCACCAACATACACAGCATACAAACTCAACATCACATAGTCACTCACCCTGTCAAGTTCTCGTACACGTGGGTACGTATTCTTCCACTCAGTTTCCAGGTTAAATCTTGTGGCTGGACAAAGAGACGAGAAATGTGTCAAATAGCAATGTTGGGGTCAAGACAAAAGAAATCTTGTGGAACATCAAATATACATACAGTTTATGAAAAGCGAAGACTTGCTGGGAAACAAACAGTTCACACACAAGTGAAGTCAACATTTGCTGAAGTCTTCCTGGGAAACGGTTCACACAGAAGTAAGTCAATATGTACTTAAGTATTGTTGGGAAACAGTTACACAAACAAACAATTCACACACAAGTGAAGTCAACATTTGCTGAAGTCTTGTTGGGAAACAGTTCACACAGAAGTAAGTCAATATGTACTTAAATATTTAAATATTGAGCACAACCCACTACTGGCAACGCTGATCGTATTCTGGTATGAACCTAAGGCCTATTCACATCAATGTGGAAGCACTAGACTCAAGTTTCGCTCTCGTTTGAGCTCCGCGAGAGCGAAACTCGAGTCTAGTGCTTCCACATTGACGTGGACAAGGCCTTAGGTTCATACCAGAATACAATCAGCGTTGCCAGTAGTGGGTTCGCTCAATATTTAAATCTCAAATCCTGAAACAACCAAATAAATCTACTTAAGTATTGTTGGGAAACAGTTCACACAGAAGCCAAAAGACCATCCTTGTTTTATTTTGAAACTGTCAAGTTGTCAATATCAAATGTCAACATCAAATGTCAACATCAAAATGTCAAGTTGTCAACATCAAAATGTCAAGTTGTCGACATCAACTGTCAACATCTACTGCCAGCATCAACTGTCAAGTTGTCAACATAAAAATATCAAGTTGTCAACATAAATTGTCAAGTTGTCAACATCAACTGTTAACATCAACTGTTACCATCAACTGTTAACATCAACTGCCAAGTTGTCAACATCAACTGTTAACATCAACTGCCAAGTTGTCAACATCAACTGTCAACATCAACTGTCAACATCAACTGCCAAGTTGTCAACATCAACTGTTAACATCAACTGTTAACATCAACTGCCAAGTTGTCAACATCAACAGTCAACATAAAAATATCAAGTTGTCAACATCAACTGTTAACATCAAATTTAACATCAACTGTTAACATCAACTGTTAACATCAACTGCCAAGTTGTCAACATCAACTGTTAACATCAACTGTTAATATCAACTGTTAACATCAACTGCCAAGTTGTCAACATCAACTGTTAACATCAACTGTTAACATCAACTGTTAACATCAACTGCCAAGTTGTCAACATCAACAGTCAACATAAAAATGTCAAGTTGTCAACATCAACTGTTAACATCAACTGTTAACATCAACTGCCAAGTTGTCAACATCAACTGTCAACATCAACTGTTAACATCAACTGCCAAGTTGTCAACATCAACTGTTAACATCAACTGTTAACATCAACTGCCAAGTTGTCAACATCAACAGTCAACATAAAAATGTCAAGTTGTTAACATCAACTGTTAACATCAACTGTTAACATCAACTGTTAACATCAACTGCCAAGTTGTCAACATCAACTGTTAACATCAACTGCCAAGTTGTCAACATCAACTGTTAACATCAACTGTTACCATCAACTGTTAACATCAACTGCCAAGTTGTCAACATCAACTGTTAACATCAACTGTTAACATCAACTGCCAAGTTGTCAACATCAACAGTCAACATAAAAATATCAAGTTGTCAACATAAATTGTCAAGTTGTCAACATCAACTGTTAACATCAACTGCCAAGTTGTCAACATCAACAGTCATGATGTCAACATAAAAATGTCAAGTTGTCAACATAAATTGTCAAGTTGTCAACATAAATTGTCAAGTTGTCAACATCAACTGTTAACATCAACTGCCAAGTTGTCAACATCAACAGTCATGATGTCAACATAAAAATGTCAAGTTGTCAACATCAACAGTCATGATGTCAACATAAAAATGTCAAGTTGTCAACATAAATTGTCAAGTTGTCAACATCAACTGTTAACATCAACTGCCAAGTTGTCAACATCAACAGTCATGATGTCAACATAAAAATGTCAAGTTGTCAACATCAACAGTCATGATGTCAACATAAAAATGTCAAGTTGTCAACATCAACAGTCATGATGTCAACATAAAAATGTCAAGTTGTCAACATCAACTGTTAACATCAACTGCCAAGTTGTCAACATCAACAGTCATGATGTCAACATAAAAATGTCAAGTTGTCATCATCAACTGTCATGTTGTCAACATCAACTGTCATGTTGTCAACATCAACGGTCATGTTGTCAACATCAACTGTCATGTTGTCAACATCAACTGTCAAGTTGTTAATGTCAAACTGTCAACATCAACATCATCATCAACTGTCACATTGTCAACATCAACTGTCACATTGTCAACATCAACTGTCAAGTTAACTTTAAACTGTCAACATAAACTGTCATCAACTGCCAACATCAACTGTCAAGTTGTCAACAACAACTGTCAAACTATCACAACACAACTATCAACCTTTAAAAGCATCTGCCTGTTGCTCCACTGTTTCCTTGACCATCTTCCAGAAAGTCTCGGAGACGGCCATGCTGAGGTTCTGGGTGGTGGTCTGTGTGGGCTTGAGGACTCCATCTCTGCAACATGATGGTCACAGCTCAGTATTGTTGCAGCACACACAAACACCTGGCCAATCTCACAGCTCAGTGTCGTTGCAGCACACACATGCACCTGGCCAATCTCACAGCTCAGTGTCGTTGCAGCACACACAAACACCTGGCCAATCTCACAGCTCAGTGTCGTTGCAGCACATACAAACACCTGGCCAATCTCACAGCTCAGTGTCGTTGCAGCACACACAAACACCTGGCCAATCTCACAGCTCAGTGTCGTTGCAGCACACACAAACACCTGGCCAATCTCACAGCTCAGTGTCATTGCAGCACACACAAACACCTGGCCAATCTCACAGCTCAGTGTCATTGCAGCACACACAAACACCTGGCCAATCTCACAGCTCAGTATTGTTGCAGCACACACACCTGGCTGTTCACACTTACCAACATACATCCTTGTCTGTCTACTCACTGTCAACTACCAAGATACATCCATCTGTCTACTCCCTGTCAACCATTAAGTTACAGCCTTATCTATTCACTCACTATCAACTTAGGCTTCATGTTGTATTCTTATCTGTTCACTCACTATCAACTTAGGTTTCAAGTTATATTCTTATCTGTTCACTCACTATCAACTTAGGTTTCAAGTTATATTCTTATCTGTTCACTCACTATCAACTTAGGTTTCAAGTTATATTCTGTGTTCACTCACTAACAACTTGGGGTTCAAGTTATATTCTTATCTGGTCACTCACTATAAATTTAGGCTTCGAGTTATATTCTTATCTGTTCACTCACTATCAACTTAGGGTTCAAGTTATATTCTTATCTGTTCACTCACTATCAATGTAGGCTTCAAGTTATATTCTTATCCGTTCACTCACTATCAACGTAGTTAGTTAGTTAGTCTTTCCTCTTGAGCCTAAGGCGGCGCATAGGGCAGAAGTCCTGTCTCTCCATGCTTGGCGGTTCGCTGCTACCTGTTGTAGATCTTGGATATTTACTTGGCCATTGAATGAGCCTTCTCTAATGATGGTTCTACGCAGGGTCTCTCTTGGTCTTCCCCGTTTTCTTTTCCCTACAGGTGACCATATGAGGGCTTGGTAGGGGAGTCTTGACTTGTCCATTCTGAGTACATGGCCGATGTAGTTCCAACGGCGTCTTCTTATGAAATTGGATACTGTATCTTGCTTAGACTCTTGTCTTATTTGCGAATTGGTTCTGAAGTCTGTCCAGTGGATGTTTAGAAGTCTTCTAAGACATTTGTTCTCAAAATTGTCTAATTTTTTATCTAAAGCTACCGTTGATTTCAAACTTTCACATCCATACGTTAACACTGGAATCACACAAGAGTTGAAGATTTTAAGCTTTGTGTGTTTGCTGAGTGTCTTTGACTTCCAGATGTTTGACAGTTTATTGAAGGCACTAGATGCCAGTGCAATTCTAGATGATATTTCTGGTGTTGAGTCCCCTGTAGATGTCATTTTGCTTCCTAGGTATGTAAAGCTGTTGACTTTTTCAAGAACGTAGCTGTTCAATTTGGTGTCATCTAAACTGTTGATAAGATCAATAGTCTTTGTTTTTGTGGTGTTAATTTGGAGACCAATTTGCCCTGAAACATTTTGGAGGTGGTTTATTTTCTCTTGGGCATCCGGGTGTGTTGAACTCAAAAGCACTATGTCATCGGCAAAGTCCAGGTCTTCTAGAATTTTGTCAACCCAATGGATACCCATATTTGTGTTGTTTGTGCATTTGCGCATGACCCAGTCGATAGCTATTCCAAAAAGCATCGGTGATAAGACACAACCCTGTTTCACTCCTGTTTCGACTGAGAACCAGTCAGAGTTGCCTGTTTCTGTTCTTACGCAGCAACGTGTTTCTTTGTAGAAAGATTTTATGACGTTGGTATATTTGGTAGGAAAACCATAGATGTTAAGTAGATTCCAAAGTGAAGGACGGTGGATACTGTCGAAGGCTTTATCAACGTAGGCTTCAAGTTATATTCTTATCTGTTCACTCACTGTCAACTTAGGCTTCAAGTTATATTCTTATCTGTTCACTCACTGTCAACTTAGACTTCAAGTTATATTCTTATCTGTTCACTCACTATCAACTTAGACTTCAAGTTATATTCTTATCTGTTCACTCACTATCAACTTAGACTTCAAGTTATATTCTTATCTGTTCACTCACTATCAACTTAGACTTCAAGTTATATTCTTATCTGTTCACTCACTATCAACTTAGACTTCAAGTTATATTCTTATCTGTTCACTCACTGTCAACTTAGACTTCAAGTTATATTCTTATCTGTTCACTCACTATCAACTTAGACTTCAAGTTATATTCTTATCTGTTCACTCACTATCAACTTAGACTTCAAGTTATATTCTTATCTGTTCACTCACTATCAACTTAGACTTCAAGTTATATTCTTATCTGTTCACTCACTATCAACTTAGACTTCAAGTTATATTCTTATCTGTTCACTCACTATCAACTTAGACTTCAAGTTATATTCTTATCTGTTCACTCACTGTCAACTTAGACTTCAAGTTATATTCTTATCTGTTCACTCACTATCAACTTAGACTTCAAGTTATATTCTTATCTGTTCACTCACTA
Source organism: Cepaea nemoralis (assembly GCA_014155875.1). Classification (NCBI taxonomy): domain Eukaryota; kingdom Metazoa; phylum Mollusca; class Gastropoda; order Stylommatophora; family Helicidae; genus Cepaea; species Cepaea nemoralis. The sequence continues at coordinate 225,245 of JACEFZ010004305.1, forward strand.
TCAACTTAGACTTCAAGTTATATTCTTATCTGTTCACTCACTATCAACTTAGACTTCAAGTTATATTCTTATCTGTTCACTCACTATCAACTTAGACTTCAAGTTATATTCTTATCTGTTCACTCACTATCAACTTAGACTTCAAGTTATATTCTTATCTGTTCACTCACTATCAACTTAGACTTCATGTTATATTCTGTGTTCACTCACTATCAACTTAGACTTCAAGTTATATTCTGTGTTCACTCACTATCAACTTAGGCTTCATGTTATATTCTGTGTTCACTCACTATCAACTTAGACTTCAAGTTATATTCTTATCTGTTCACTCACTATCAACTTAGACTTCAAGTTATATTCTTATCTGTTCACTCACTATCAACTGTTTATAGACGTATTTTTCAATGTCTGTCCTAAAGTAGCAACCCATTATTTTTAGCCATATTTTAAATCATGTCCCACTCTGTCTATAATTTGCCATCCTATGTTAAAACTGGTCCTCCTCTGTCAATGATTTGCAGTCATACGTCAAGATAGAATCTGTACTGACTGTCAGAGTCTCACCCGGAGTTACAACGCGTTGTCCGTACCATCATCATTAACATGCTGGCTGTACCACACACAGATCCTGCATTCAACCCCAGCAGTGGCTGGCTTTGTTACCAACAGTAGACACTGTACTGTACCCCTCTAAGGCAGACTTCACCTGAGGACACTGTACCCCTCTAAGGTGGACTTCACCAGTGGACACTGTACCCCTCTAAGGCGGACTTCACCAGTGGACAACACAGCAAGAGACGGAGATACACTGCAGCCGACCTTGGGTGGGAAAATACCAGGTGACCTGAAATCAGCTTCCCATATCCCTGCCGGCATGACCTGGTGCTCAGTTAGCATACATGCCGGCTGGTGGAGCAGTCAGAGACCCATCCAGACCGGGACCGGTTCTCCTCTGACTTGAGTTTCCTGTCTGACCCAGCCTAAAATAGGCACCAGAAAATTCCCGCAAAAGTCAAGGCAGCCGGCATGATACCAACCACATCAGCCGAGGGCTGCCCCAATAGGTGTGACAAACATGGCGCTGGCAGCATATGCCCATGGGCCTCAAGATGTGATCAAGGGCACTATACTAGCTGTCTGTATCATAACAAGGGCACTATACTAGCTGTCTGTATCATAACAAGGGCACTATACTGGCTGTCTGTATCATAACAAGGGCACTATACTAGCTGTCTGTATCATAACAAGGGCACTATACTAGCTGTCTGTATCATAACAAGGGCACTATACTAGCTGTCTGTATCATAACAAGGGCACTATACTAGCTGTCTGTATCATAACAAGGGCACTATACTAGCTGTCTGTATCATAACAAGGGCTACTATACTAGCTGTCTGTATCATAACAAGGGCACTATACTGGCTGTCTGTATCATAACATAGGGCACTATACTAGCTGTCTGTATCATAACAAGGGCACTATACTAGCTGTCTGTATCATAACAAGGGCACTATACTGGCTGTCTGTATCATAACAAGGGCACTATACTAGCTGTCTGTATCATAACAAGGGCACTATACTAGCTGTCTGTATCATAACAAGGGCACTATACTAGCTGTCTGTATCATAACAAGGGCACTATACTGGCTGTCTGTATCATAACAAGGGCACTATACTAGCTGTCTGTATCATAACAAGGGCACTATACTAGCTGTCTGTATCATAACAAGGGCACTAGACTAGCTGTCTGTATCATAACAAGGGCACTATACAGACTGTCTATATCATAACAAGGGCACTATACTAGCTGTCTGTATCATAACAAGGGCACTATACTAGCTGTCTGTATCATAACAAGGGCCCTAGACTGGCTGTCTGTATCATAACAAGGGCACTATACTAGCTGTCTGTATCATAACAAGGGCCCTAGACTGGCTGTCTGTATCATAACAAGGGCACTATACTAGCTGTCTGTATCATAACAAGGGCACTATACTAGCTGTCTGTATCATAACAAGGGCACTAGACTAGCTGTCTGTATCAGAACAAGGGCACTATACTAGCTGTCTGTATCATAACAAGGGCACTATACTAGCTGTCTGTATCATAACAAGGGCACTATACTAGCTGTCTGTATCAGAACAAGGGCACTATACTAGCTGTCTGTATCATAACAAGGGCACTATACTAGCTGTCTGTATCATAACAAGGGCACTATACTAGATGTCTGTATCATAAAAAGGGCACTATACTAGCTGTCTGTATCATAACAAGGGCACTATACAGACTGTCTGTATCATAACAAGGGCACTATAATAGCTGTCTGTATCATAACAAGGGCACTATACAGACTGTCTGTATCATAACAAGGACCCTAGACTGGCTGTCTGTATCATAACAAGGGCACTATACTGGCTGTCTGTATCATAACAAGGGCACTATACTAGCTGTCTGTATCATAACAAGGGCACTATACTAGCTGTCTGTATCATAACAAGGGCACTATACTAGCTGTCTGTATCATAACAAGGGCACTAGACTAGCTGTCTGTATCATAACAAGGGCACTATACTAGCTGTCTGTATCATAACAAGGGCACTATACTAGCTGTCTGTATCATAACAAGGGCACTAGACTAGCTGTCTGTATCATAACAAGGACCCTAGACTGGCTGTCTGTATCATAACAAGGGCACTAGACTAGCTGTCTGTATCATAACAAGGGCACTAGACTAGCTGTCTGTATCATAACAAGGGCACTATACTAGCTGTCTGTATCATAACAAGGGCACTATACTAGCTGTCTGTATCATAACAAGGGCACTATACTAGCTGTCTGTATCATAACAAGGGCACTATACTAGCTGTCTGTATCATAACAAGGACCCTAGACTGGCTGTCTGTATCATAACAAGGGCACTAGACTAGCTGTCTGTATCATAACAAGGGCACTATACTAGCTGTCTGTATCATAACAAGGGCACTATACTAGCTGTCTGTATCATAACAAGGGCACTATACTAGCTGTCTGTATCAGAACAAGGGCACTATACTAGCTGTCTGTATCATAACAAGGGCACTATACTAGCTGTCTGTATCATAACAAGGACCCTAGACTGGCTGTCTGTATCATAACAAGGACCCTAGACTAGCTGTCTGTATCATAACAAGGGCACTATACTAGCTGTCTGTATCAGAACAAGGACACTATACTGGCTGTCTGTATCATAACAAGGGCACTATACTAGCTGTCTGTATCATAACAAGGGCACTATACTAGCTTTCTGTATCATAACAAGGGCACTATACTAGCTGTCTGTATCATAACAATGGCACTATACTAGCTGTCTGTATCATAACAAGGGCACTATACTAGCTGTCTGTATCAGAACAAGGGCACTAGACTAGCTGTCTGTATCAGAACAAGGGCACTAGACTAGCTGTCAGTATCAGAACAAGGGCACTATACAGACTGTCTGTATCAGAACAAGGGCACTATACTAGCTGTCTGTATCAGAACAAGGGCACTATACTAGCTGTCTGTATCAGAACAAGGGCACTATACTAGCTGTCTGTATCAGAACAAGGGCACTATACAGACTGTCTGTATCAGAACAAGGGCACTATACTAGCTGTCTGTATCATAACAAGGGCACTATACAGACTGTCTGTATCAGAACAAGGGCACTATACTAGCTGTCTGTATCAGAACAAGAGCACTAGACTAGCTGTCTGTATCATAACAAGGGCACTATACAGACTGTCTGTATCAGAACAAGGGCACTATACTAGCTGTCTGTATCATAACAAGGGCACTATACAGACTGTCTGTATCAGAACAAGGGCACTATACTAGCTGTCTGTATCAGAACAAGGGCACTAGACTAGCTGTCTGTATCAGAACAAGGGCACTATACAGACTGTCTGTATCAGAACAAGGGCACTATACTAGCTGTCTGTATCATAACAAGGGCACTAGACTAGCTGTCTGTATCAGAACAAGGGCACTATACTAGCTGTCTGTATCAGAACAAGGGCACTATACTGAATGTCTGTCTGTATCAGAACAAGGGCACTATACAGACTGTCTGTATCAGAACAAGGGCACTAGACTAGCTGTCTGTATCAGAACAAGGGCACTATACAGACTGTCTGTATCAGAACAAGGGCACTAGACTAGCTGTCTGTATCAGAACAAGGGCACTATACAGACTGTCTGTATCAGAACAAGGGCACTAGACTAGCTGTCTGTATCAGAACAAGGGCACTATACAGACTGTCTGTATCAGAACAAGGGCACTAGACTAGCTGTCTGTATCAGAACAAGGGCACTATACAGACTGTCTGTATCAGAACAAGGGCACTATACAGACTGTCTGTATCAGAACAAGGGCACTATACAGACTGTCTGTATCAGAACAAGGGCACTATACAGACTGTCTGTATCAGAACAAGGGCACTATACTGAATGTCTGTATCAGAACAAGGGCACTAGACTAGCTGTCTGTATCATAACAAGGGCACTATACTAGCTGTCTGTATCAGAACAAGGGCACTATACAGACTGTCTGTATCAGAACAAGGGCACTATACAGACTGTCTGTATCAGAACAAGGGCACTATACAGACTCTGTATCAGAACAAGGGCACTATACAGACTGTCTGTATCAGAACAAGGGCACTATACTGAATGTCTGTCTGTATCAGAACAAGGGCACTATACAGACTGTCTGTATCAGAACAAGGGCACTATACTGAATGTCTGTGTCAGAACAAGGGCACTATACTGAATGTCTGTCTGTATCAGAACAAGGGCACTATACTGAATGTCTGTCTGTATCAGAAGACTATACCAGTGTCTGATTGAAGAGACAGTGATAGACAAGAACAGTGGCAGACAAGGACAGTGACAGACAAAGACAGTGACAGACAAGAACATTGGCAGACAAAGACAGTGACAGACAAAGACAGTGACAGACAAGAACAGTGACAGACAAAAACAGTGGCAGACAAGAACAGTGGCAGACAAAGACAGTGGCAGACAAAGAAGTAGCAGACAAAGACAGTGACAGACAAAGACAGTGACAGACAAAGACAGTGACAGACAAGAACAGTGGCAGATAAGAACAGTGGCAGACAAAGACAGTGGCAGACAAAGACAGTGGCAGACAAGAACAGTGGCAGACAAGAACAGTGACAGACAAGAACAGTGACAGACAAGAACAGTGGCAGACAAAGACAGTAGCAAAGACAAAGACAGTGACAGACAAGAACAGTGGCAGACAAAGACAGTAGCAAAGACAAAGGCAGTGGCAGACAAGAACAGTGACAGACAAGAACAGTGACAGACAAAGACAGTGACAAAGACAGTGACAGTGGCAGACAAGAACAGCGGCAGACAAGAACAGTAGCAAAGACAAAGGCAGTGGCAGACAAAGGCAGTGGCAGACAAGAACAGTGGCAGACAAAGACAGTGACAGACAAGAACAGTGGCAAAGACAGTGACAAAGACAGTGACAGACAAGAACAGTGGCAGACAAGAACAGTGACAGACAAGAACAGTGGCAAAGACAGTAGCAAAGACAAAGACAGTGACAGACAAGAACAGTGACAGACAAGAACAGTGACAGACAAGAACAGTGGCAGACAAGAACAGTGACAGACAAAGACAGTGAGAGACAAGAACAGTGACAGACAAGAACAGTGGCAGACAAAGACTTACTTGAAGAGTTTGGAATTTCGAAAGAACTGTTCCTCGTACTGCTTGATGGCACCGATACTGTCGTTGCTGTTCCCTGTAACAGAGAAAATGTTGTGTGCGGCTAATGATACAGTGTGTGTCTGTTGTGGTGCACTGCTAATCATGTACATCAGAACTTGACTTCCATTTTCCCCACAGATGAAATCTCTATTATAAATCTACATCCACTCTACATCCCCTGGTCCAATCAGCCATGTCTCCAAGTTGTGTCTGCAGTATTATATATATATATATATATATATATATTATATATATATATATATATATATATACCCACTCTACATCCACTGGTCCAATCAGCCATGTCTCCAAATTGTGTCTGCAGTATTATATATATATATCTGCTATACATTCCCTGGTCCAATCAGCCATGTCTCCAAATTGTGTCTGCAGTATTATATATATATATATATATATATATATATATATATATATATATATATATATATATATATATATATATATATATATATATATATATATATATACATCCGCTCTACATTCCCTGGTCCAATCAGCCAGGTCTCCAAGTTGTGTCTGCAGTACTATATGTCTGCATCCACCCTTGAGACCCGGCTTCGATCGCTCGGTAAGGTGTTGGATTTTTTTCTGTCGGGGGCAAAAAGAAAACTCTAACCTGCACAGTTCGCGGCGACTGCACTAGTCAGGCGCCTTAATTCCTCAGGCTCAAAGACCCCCCTGCCATACACAGCAAGGTTCTATATTGGCAGTAAATGACAGTTTTATCCAGTCTACATCCACTGAGGCAAACAGCTACTCACAAACAGCACACATTGTGGATGTTGTTTTGTGATACATGCCAGATTTATAAACTATCCGACAGCAGCTATATCTCAAAATCTATCTAACTTCATATCCAAGCAACTCTTCTGTACCTATGAATTCTGTGTAACCTCAGTGTCTCACGTCATGGCAGCTATGTCTCAAAATCTAACTTCATATCCAAGCAAACTCTGCTGTACCTATGACATCTGTGTAACTTCAGCGTCACACGTCACTTGCAGACATGTCTTCGGAACCGATGACACCTGCAACTGTGTCAACTACCAGCAATGACATCAAACATAAGACAGAAAAAGGCTTGCCAATTACCTTTTCCTGTGTCAACTACCAGCAATGACATCAAACATAAGACAGAAGATGGCTTGCCAATTACCTTTTCCTGTGACGACAGCGAAATAGCCTAGAGCTTTCATGGGAAACAGACGTCCATCGAGGATGCTCTTGATCTGAAACATACGAGGTTGTTGTGTGAACACAACTCAACTATCAACAATGACGTATGAGGTGACTGTCTTACACACATCGCTAGATCTGCAACAGACAAGGTTGTTGTCTGAACACAACTCATGGGGGATGATGATGATGATGCCGGTGATGATGCCGCCGATGATGATGATGCCGGTGATGATCATGCTGATAATGATAATAATGATGTTGGTGATGCTGATGATGATGCTGATGTTGATGCCAATGATGATGCCAATGATGATGCTGATGATGATGTTGGTGATCAGTGACGGTGCATCTGCTGGGAACTCATGACCTGACACGAAATGACACACAACTGTTCTGGTGGGTCATGTCATGACTGAGCCAACAAACAAACAAACAAACAAACATATGAGCTGTATTTTCAAGGGGTGCAGGATTGGGCACGCAGGCCTGTCTGACATTCTGTCCGTCTTGCCTCTTTTCTATTATACATTACTTCATTCATACTTCACTTATTACATCAACGAGGAGAAAGGAGACGCCACAATCCTCCTCTCCAGGTAATACATAACCGTTCAAGTGTCACCTGAATGAATGAGATGAAAGATTTTTTTTTAAAAGGCAGTGAACTCACCCTTTCTGGGTCGTACAGCGAAGACTCTGCCATGTCCACCTTGGTGAGGACAAAGATGGTGCGTTTCCCGTTGGGATCCATGGAACTGACCAGGTCCGTGACGTTGCTACGTTCAGCATCTAGTGACCCGTCTGTGACCAGGAGTACAACATATTTACAGTCAGGGTCACGGCACATCAAGTAAATGTTAGTTTAGTTAGTTAGTTAGTTAGGTAGGTAGGTAGGTAGTTAGGTAGGTAGTTAGTTAGGTAGTTAGTTAGTTAGTTAGGTAGTTAGTTAGGTAGTTAGCTAGTTAGTTAGGTAGGTAGGTAGTTAGTTAGGTAGTTAGTTAGTTAGTTAGGTAGTTAGTTAGTTAGGTAGGTAGTTAGGTAGTTAGGTAGGTAGGTAGGTAGTTAGTTAGTTAGGTAGTTAGTTAGTTAGTTAGTTAGTTAGTTAGTTAGGTAGTTAGTTAGGTAGTTAGTTAGGTAGTTAGTTAGTTAGGTAGGTAGTTAGTTAGGTAGTTAGTTAGTTAGTTAGTTAGGTAGGTAGGTAGTTAGTTAGGTAGGTAGGTAGGTAGTTAGGTAGTTAGGTAGGTAGGTAGGTAGGTAGTTAGTTAGGTAGTTAGTTAGTTAGTTAGGTAGTTAGGTAGTTAGTTAGTTAGGTAGGTAGGTAGTTAGTTAGTTAGGTAGTTAGTTAGTTAGGTAGGTAGGTAGGTAGTAGTTAGTTAGGTAGTTAGTTAGGTAGTTAGTTAGCTAGGTAGGTAGGAAGGTAGGTAGTTAGTTAGGTAGGTAGGTAGGTAGGTAGGTAGTCAGTCAGTTAGTTAGTTAGTTAGCTAGTTAGTCGAGGTTCCAACTTCACGGCAACGGGTCGTCCCCATTATGCTCCATTCCCGTGCCAGTGAATATCACACAAAATGCTCCCCACTGTCCAATGTGAAAAATGGAATAGGCAGGAGTCTCGGCAATCCAACAGCCAGCACAGGTACACTGTGCATAATGCCGCTGCCAGAATGCCAACACAAAATTAATCCGCGAAAACCACAGTTCATCGTGGATGGACTCTGCAGTCACCAGAAAGACCTAATTGACCCGGGTTTTCTCACATGGCTCGGTCTTTCACCACAGGGCGACCCGCCGAAAGTGTCGCATAAAGCACGAATTCCGCAGCTTCAGCACCGACTCCCGCGAGTCTCCCGAAAAATGCACTCGTGAACCAAAAAGGGAAATTAGTCTATTCAGCAACAGCCGGTAGCCATTGTTCCGAACATGCAGGCCACTGTACAGGATAGATGTAAAAGCATTCCCCGTGAATTTCACAGCTCATGGTGTCGCCCATGCACTCACTCAGTAGCAGGGTGACGGAACCATGTACTACCAGTCCAACATGAGGAAAATGCGATTGCAAACCGTAGCTGCAAGCATAAACACGCCACAGGCCTAAACGGTTCAACGCCTAACCGCCATACTGGTGACCGGAAGTCAAGTAAATATCTACATCAAGTGGTTGATCTGTATGTGCTGATAAAAGCACACATTCTGACTGGTTGAAACATTGACTACTGTCTGTATGTGCTGATAAAAGCACACATTCTGACTGGTTGAAACATTGACTACTGTCTGTATGTGCTGATAAAAGCACACATTCTGACTGGTTGAAACATTGACTACTATCTGTATGTGCTGATAAAAGCACACATTCTGACTGGTTGAAACATTGACTACTATCTGTATGTGCTGATAAAAGCACACATTCTGACTGGTTGAAACATTGACTACTATCTGTATGTGCTGATAAAAGCACACATTCTGACTGGTTGAAACATTGACTACTATCTGTATGTGCTGATAAAAGCACACATTCTGACTGGTTGAAAAATTGACTACTATCTGTATGTGCTGATAAAAGCACACATTCTGACTGGTTGAAACATTGACTACTATCTGTATGTGCTGATAAAAGCACACATTCTGACTGGTTGAAAAATTGACTACTATCTGTATGTGCTGATAAAAGCACACATTCTGACTGGTTGAAAAATTGACTAATATCTGTGTATGCTTCCCATTTATCAAACTAGTGACATTTGAGGGTCTTTGGTGTCCACTTCATGCCAGGCAGCTTGCATATGAAAGTCTTTCACTTGCTTGTAGTTCTGTTAGTGGAGGTGGGGAGAAGTGTGTAGGTGGGGGATGTGTGGGTGGATGATGGGTGGGTAGGTGCATGTATGTGTGCCTGGGGGGTGTGTGTGTTTGGGGAGATGTGTGTAGGTGGGGGGGGGGGGGGGGTTGTGGGATGGGTGGATGGGTGGGGGGATGTATGTGTGCCTGGGGTGTGTGTGGTGTTGGGTGGGGGATGTGTGGGTGAATGGTTGGGGTATGTGTCTCATAACATGGTAATATGCATTGTTTATGTTTACAACATTCATTTGACAATGTTTTTTCCTATATGAATGTATTATGCATTATTTATGAACTGAAAGATGAGTGATTGGAAGGGCCGAATGTAAGACGGGCCTGCGTGCCCAATTTGTTACCCTTTGAAAATAAAGTCTGTTCGTTCGTTCGTTCCCCCATATAAGGGCAACCTAAAATAGACGTATGTCATTGCAAATGGCCTGGTACTTCATCATCAACAGAATACAGATACCATCATATGTCACAGATACACAACATCATCATTAACAACAACAGAAAAGTGTCCACCATATGCCACAGGTACACATCATTAGTAACAACAACAGCAGAGACAAGATACCACCTTGTGTCACAGGTATCCAACAAGTTTCCAACAACAACATCACAGGCAAGAAGGAAGCATCAAGCCAGGGTATATACAACGAACAGCACGAGACTGATGGAGTTTGGGTTCTCCGTGTACTGCTTGCACATCAAACTAATGGCCTCCCTGTGTCACAGGTACCCAACAAACAACAACAACAGCAGAGAACAGAGACACGATACACAACCTTGGATGCACAGAATGATGGAGTTTGGGTTCTCCATGTACTGCCTGCACATCAGCCTGATGGAATCCCTGGTGTCAGGTGACATCTCTGTGGTCACAGTCTGTGGGTGATGACATCAACAGATGACAATGTCATATTCTCACTTACATGTGATGTCTGCATCTCCAATATATCACGACTTTATAGTACTTACATCAATGTATTTATCATGAATTTACTTTACTTACATCAATGTAATTATTGTGAATTTATAGTACTTACATTAAAGTAATTATTGTGAATTTATAGTAACTACATCAATAGTATCTACTTGTGAATTTACTTTACTTACATCAATGTATTTATTGTGAATTTACTTTACTGATACTGAGATAATCCCTGGTTAAAGCAGTTACTGACTAAATTCCTGGTTAAACCATTTACTGAGATAATGCCTTATTAAATTATTCACTGAGATAATCCATAACTCAACCACTTACTGAGATAATACCTGGCTCATCCACTCACTGAGAAAATCTCCTGACTCAACAACTCACTGAGATAATCCTTTGACTTAATCAACTCGCTGAGATATCATCTCTGACTCAATAACTCATGGAGATAATCTCTGACTCTTCCACTTCATTGAGATAATCCCTGACTCAACAACTCACTGAGATAATCTCTGACTCATCCACTCATTGAGGATAATCTCTGACTCAACAACTCACTGAGATCACTCTCTGACTCAAAAACTCACTGAGATAATCTCTGACTCAACAACTCACTGAGATAATCTCTGACTCAAAAACTCACTGAGGTAATCCCTGACCCACCCACTCACTGAGATAATCTCTGACTCATCAACTCACTGAGGTAATCCCGGACTCATTCACTTCGCTGAGATAATCTCTGACTCATCCACTCACTGAGGTAATCCCTGACTCATTCACTCACTGAGATAATCCCTGGCTCATCAACTCACTGAGGTAATCCCTGACTCATCCACTCACTGAGATAATCTATGACTCATCAACTCACTGAGGTCATCCCTGACTCATCCACTCACTGAGATAATCCCTGACCCAACAACTCACTGAGGTAATCTCTGACTTATTCACTCACTGAGATAATTTCTGACTCAACATCTCACTGAGATAATCCCCGACTCATCCATTCATTGAGATCATCTCTGACCCATCCACTCACTGAGGTAATCCCTGATTCAACCTCTTACTGAGATAATCCCAGACTCATCCACTCACTGAGATAATCTCTGACTCAACCACTAACTGAGATAATCCCAGACTCATCAACTCACTGAGATAATCCCTGACTCAACCACTTACTGAGATAATCCCTGGTAAGTCAACCAAGACCATCCTCTGTAAGCCTGGACCTTTCACTGACATGGAGATACACTGTGGACAGAATTGTGACAGTTAGGGAGATTGTAGCAGAAGATTGCAGAATACACTGTGGACAGGATTGTGACAGGGAGATTGTAGCAGAAGATTGCAGAATACACTGTGGACAGGATTGTGACAGTTAGGGAGATTGTAGCAGAAGATTGCAGAATACACAGTGGACAGGAATGTGATAGAAGATTGTAGAATGAAAGAATTGTTGAAAATTACAGGATTATCAAAATTACAGGATTATCACATTTACAAAATTGTGACATCTTGACAGATATTAGGGTCCTCATCCTAGGGTAATTGATACCTGACAACTTGGGGCATCTTAGGGTCTTTGTCCTAAGGAGATTAGACACTAACATCTTAAGGTCTTTGTGCTAGGAAGATTGAACCCTGACATCTAGGAAACTTCATCCTTGGAAGATTAAACCTTGATATCTTGGACATCTTAATGTCTTTAATGCATATGACAGCACAACTGTACACAACACATACTGAACATATGACAGCACAACTGTACACAACACATACTGAACATATGACAGCACAACTGTACACAACACACACTGAACATATGACAGCACAACTGTACACAACACATACTGAACATATGACAGCACAACTGTACACAACACATACTGAACATATGACAGCACAACTGTACACAACACATACTGAACATATGACAGCACAACTGTACACAACACATACTGAACATATGACAGCACAACTGTACACAACACATACTGAACATATGACAGCACAACTGTACACAACACACACTGAACATATGACAGCACAACTGTACACAACACATACTGAACATATGACAGCACAACTGTACACAACACATACTGAACATATGACAGCACAACTGTACACAACACACACTGAACATATGACAGCACAACTGTACACAACACACACTGAACATATGACAGCACAACTGTACACAACACACACTGAACATATGACAGCACAACTGTACACAACACACACTGAACATATGACAGCACAATTGTACACAACACACACTGAACATATGACAGCACAACTGTACACAACACACACTGAACATATGACAGCACAACTGTACACAACACACACTGAACATATGACAGCACAACTGTACACAACACATACTGAACATATGACAGCACAACTGTACACAACACACACTGAACATATGACAGCACAACTGTACACAACACACACTGAACATATGACAGCACAACTGTACACAACACATACTGAACATATGACAGCACAACTGTACACAACACATACTGAACATATGACAGCACAACTGTACACAACACATACTGAACATATGACAGCACAACTGTACACAACACACACTGAACATGACAGCACAACTAAGCTAATAAGACATATGACTTGGGGGCTGCGTGGTCTCGAGGTATGGTGTCCGTCTCGAGTGCTGGAGGTCCCAGGTTCAAGCCCCAGTGAGGACCGGGATTTTTTCACGTGGACTTCTAGTAATAAAATTTCCCCTGGTCTCTGGGTAGTGAGATTGGACACCCGTGTGTATTGTTGCGCACATAAAAAATCCCTTGGCAGTTGGAAATCGAAAAAGAGTAGCCTAACGGCACTGCCTGGGCAAGATTTCGAGTTAAAAATATACCCAAAGTATTTCAGGATCCTCGCCGGTACTACAAAGTTTGTGTACTGATCTGAGTTTCTCCAAACTCAGATTTGAGTTAGGAGGAGAATGGAGCACGTATGGGTTACACCCGTGTGCAGTGATGTTGATCCATCGACTAAACTAAACTAAACAACACACACTGAACATATGACAGCACAACTGTACACAACACATACTGAACATATGACAGCACAACTGTACACAACACATACTGAACATATGACAGCACAACTGTACACAACACATACTGAACATATGACAGCACAACTGTACACAACACACACTGAACATATGACAGCACAATTGTACACAACACACACTGAACATATGACAGCACAACTGCTCTAAGGAATCATATCCAGATTGAGTGAGCAATAAATGACCTACTGACCTTGGTGCTGACTGTCTGACCAGGCTGCACGCTGCTCTTCATACGCAGCTCCACCTCCTTTCTCAGGGCTGAAAGCTACAACAAGGAGATTCTTAGAGTCAGTGAGACAGAAAGTGAGTCATTCAGACAAGATTGTTAGAGTCCATGTATGTCTGAGTCATTTATACAAGTTTAGTCAGTGAGGCAGTGAATCATTTAGCTAACTCTGTGACAGAAATTATGTCAGCATTACCGAGTTAACTGTGTGATGGTACACATAGACAAATTAGTTTTCATGCCATAACACACAACTGCACAGATTCATTTAAAGCAGAAGTCACACATCCTGTCTGTGCCACTTCCACAGATGCTATTTACCTTTGTTGCATAAATTCCCCATCATATGGTACATGTAATGTGACCATTGCAACCATCACATGAAACATATGGTATCTGTAATGTACCATTGCAACCATCGCATGAAAAAAATGTTATCTGTAATGTCAGTACATGACAAAGATTGATTGATTGATTTAGGAACCGACATCACAGCAATCGGGGCATTCCCATAAGCGCTCTGTCCCCATCCTCAGCAGCCAGCGAAGAGTTCCAACACTAATAGTACCAGTAGCAATCTGATTATATGTCCGTCTCGCCTTTCCTCTGAGCGTCAATCGTTGGCCAGATCCCCTTGTCGCACCTTGCTGTCGCATTCTTGCTAGACCATGGTGATCCACTTGCTCCTCTGAGGTGTACTTGTGCTCCCACAAGGCCGCAACCACGTCTGCCTTATCATGCATCAATACTCCATCAAGTTTTGCAGAGCCAGCCAATCTGTCCGCCTGTTCATTCCCCAGCATACCAGCATGCTCCGGAGAAAAGATCCAGACGATGCTTGTCACCCGTGACTTCCGAAGCGAAGCAAGCCACTCTGCACGAGGCTTGCCTGTCCTCACCCTACTCAGCATGCTTTCTGAGTCAGTTACAATCACGATGTGTGTGTGTATCGTATTCTCCATCCAGCGGAAAGCTGCACTGACCGCCTCCACCTCCATTCTTAAGCTAGATGTTGTGGTATCATATGCCAGGCTCTCCTGCACCAAACTTCGACCATTAGCTTTTGCTAAGAACCCTCGGCACTTCTCCTGCCTCTCAACACCGAACCATCTGTGTATATAATCACATCACCCGGGCGAGCATTATCCTGAATTAGTTGCTGGATTTCCACTTCCGTGGTCCCTGCTGGCCACTCCCTGCACTCCCGGCTTAATGTGATTATAACTCTGCACAAGTCTGACTGCTCCGCTGGCACTCTGACCCACTCCTCTCCTCGCCTAATGTTCTCCAAGATGCACACCTGTCTGATCGTATCCTCCGCCTGAGCCATCCATGATTTCCCTCTTATCAGTCGCTGACCCTTAACTGCGTCCAGCGCCTCATGCAACGGGTGATCTGTGTCAGCAATTACTCTGAGGTATGCCTTCGCCTGCATCACCTTGAGCCTACCAGCAACAGTTGGCAAACCAAGGATGTAGCGCATACACACTACTGGGGTGTCTCTGGTGCATCCCAAAATGACCCGCATAGTTTCATTCTGTATGCGCTCTAATTTCACCAACTGACTCTTTGAGACAGTGAGCAGTCCTAGTCCATAATCGATCACTGAGAGGATCAAGTGCTGGTATGGTGTGAAAAGCATTCTCTGCTCTGTGTCCATAGTTTTAAGTGTATTGAGTCCCTTTTGAGATCTTGTCACAACCGTCTCCACATGGTCCTTGAAGGACAGGCTCCTGTCAAATGTGATTCCCAGATACTTCAGTTTGTTCTCTCTGTTGACGCTTCTACCATCTATCGTGAGGCTTGGGACATCATCTCTCACAATCCTGTTGTCCAGACAGCACCACAAAACAGCTGCCTTTTCCAGGTGAATGACAGCACTTATTTTAGTGCATCAGTCAATCACTTTGTCTACTGTCGCCTGTAGCTCCTGGGCTGTTTGATCCCTATTTTTCCCCTGCCTATATGCAAGAATATCATCTGAAAATGTTCTGAAAAAGTATTCTTCCAACCCCTGGTGCTTCTAGGTTTGCAATCTTGCTTATATACACGTTAAAGAGCACCGGTGAGATTGCGGATCCCTGTGGCAGTTGCGGGGTTAAAATATGTGGCTCTGAGGTCCATGCAACCAGACGGAGAGAAACCCGACGAGAGTGCAGGACGGCCGCTAACCAGTTCACCAACCAAGGATTGGGCCCCTTCTCCATCAGTGCGTTCATCAAAATATCATATTGAACTATATTGTACGCATCCTCAAGATCAAGCGCTGCCGCCATCGTTTCCTGTTTACTCTGGAACCCCTCATAAATGTCAAAGGCAAAAGTGGCTGCATTTGACCAGGTATCTTTTCCTGGCCTGTAGCTCCCCAGGCCTCTTGGAAGAAGCTTCCCCCTTTCCAAAAAATCCTGCAGCTTAACAGTGAGATAGCTATGCAGCCAATCCTGCAGTACTGATGCTGTCCTAATGCTCTGATTAAAGCAGTCGGCCATCTCCTTCAGGTCTACATCGCTCAAAGCCTTCATGTGGCCATACCTGACACCATCAGGCCCTGGTGCCGTGTCTTTTGCCTTTTTCAAAATGTGTTTAACATATTCAACCCGTATGATTTCTTCATAATGCATATTCTTCATGGTGCTCCTCTCTAACTGCATCCCTGGTGTCCGCATCATCATTATTGGTCTGCTCTAAAAATCTCTGGAGAAACGCCTCCCCTTTCTCTTTGTCTGTTGTCACGCGCACACCATCATCTCTATAAATTGTTCCCACTGTCATAGGCGATCTTTTCTTTGTATTTGTCTGTGCAGTTTCCAGAATTTTCGCAGTGTTTTATCACCTCCAATCTCCTTCATGAAACATTCCCCTTTTGCCTTTTTGGCCTCTGCAGCACAGCGCTTGAAAACCTCCACCTTGTCTTTCTTGACAAAGAACTTTCTAGATAGTGTCAGGGAAACAGTTACACAACCGAGAACTTGACAAAGACATGACAAACATTGTTGCAACTATCACATTAAACACATGTTATCTGTAATGTCAGTACTGCACGTGAGACAGATTCTTGCAAACCATCACATGAAACACATGTTATCTGTAATGTCAGTACTGCACGTGAGACAGATTCTTGCAACCATCACATGAAACATATGTTATCTGTAATGTCAGTACTGCACGTGAGACAGATTCTTGCAAACCATCACATGAAACACATGTTATCTGTAATGTCAGTACTGCACGTGAGACAGATTCTTGCAAACCATCACATGAAACACATGTTATCTGTAATGTCAGTACTGCACGTGAGACAGATTCTTGCAAACCATCACATGAAACACATGTTATCTGTAATGTCAGTACTGCACGTGAGACAGATTCTTGCAAACCATCACATGAAACACATGTTATCTGTAATGTCAGTACTGCACGTGAGACAGATTCTTGCAAACCATCACATGAAACACATGATTATCTGTAATGTCAGTACTGCACGTGAGACAGATTCTTGCAACCATCACATGAAACATATGTTATCTGTAATGTCAGTACTGCACGTGAGACAGATTCTTGCAAACCATCACATGAAACACATGTATCTGTAATGTCAGTACTGCACGTGAGACAGATTCTTGCAAACCATCACATGAAAACACATGTTATCTGTAATGTCAGTACTGCACGTGAGACAGATCTTGCAAACCATCACATGAAACACATGTATCTGTAATGTCAGTACTGCACGTGAGACAGATTCTTGCAAACCATCACATGAAACACATGTTATCTGTAATGTCAGTACTGCACGTGAGACAGATTCTTGCAAACCATCACATGAAACACATGTTATCTGTAATGTCAGTACTGCACGTGAGACAGATTCTTGCAAACCATCACATGAAACACATGTTATCGTAATGTCAGTACTGCACGTGAGACAGATTCTTGCAAACCATCACATGAAACACATGTTATCTGTAATGTCAGTACTGCACGTGAGACAGATTCTTGCAAACCATCACATGAAACACATGTTATCTGTAATGTCAGTACTGCACGTGAGACAGATTCTTGCAAACCATCACATGAAACACATGTTATCTGTAATGTCAGTACTGCACGTGAGACAGATTCTTGCAAACCATCACATGAAACACATGTTATCTGTAATGTCAGTACTGCACGTGAGACAGATTCTTGCAAACCATCACATGAAACACATGTTATCTGTAATGTCAGTACTGCACGTGAGACAGATTCTTGCAAACCATCACATGAAACACATGTTATCTGTAATGTCAGTACTGCACGTGAGACAGATTCTTGCAAACCATCACATGAAACACATGTTATCTGTAATGTCAGTACTGCACGTGAGACAGATTCTTGCAAACCATCACATGAAACACATGTTATCTGTAATGTCAGTACTGCACGTGAGACAGATTCTTGCAAACCATCACATGAAACACATGTTATCTGTAATGTCAGTACTGCACGTGAGACAGATTCTTGCAAACCATCACATGAAACACATGTTATCTGTAATGTCAGTACTGCACGTGAGACAGATTCTTGCAAACCATCACATGAAACACATGTTATCTGTAATGTCAGTACTGCACGTGAGACAGATTCTTGCAAACCATCACATTAAACACATGTTATCTGTAATGTCAGTACTGCACGTGAGACAGATTCTTGCAAACCATCACATGAAACACATGTTATCTGTAATGTCAGTGTTGTTCATGACAAAGATTCTTGCAACCATCACATTAAACACATGTTATCTGTAATGTCAGTGTTGTACATAACAAAGATTGTTGCAACGACCGCATTAAACATATGGTATCTGTAATGTCAATGCTGTAAATGACAAAAATTCTTGCAACCATCACATGAAACATATGTTATCTGCAATGTCAATGCTGTACGTGACAATGAACATTGCAACCATCACATGAAACACATGTAGTGTTGTTTAACATATTGACTCTTTCTTGTTTTTAGCAATATTATTTTTGTATATTTCTGACAAAATATTTCTTATTTACCACAAAGATGTGAATAACTCCATGCTTGTCCTGAAAATAAAGTTTGTTCATTCCTTCCTCATACTTACATCAGATTCTTTGGTCAAGTCAAATTCCCTGGCACTATCTCGAAACTGGGCCACATGATAGGGTCCTTCAGACAAGGTCACCTTGACTGGAGATCTGGTCATCATCTGTCCGGAGCCTCTGTACACGACACATACAACATATACACAATCATGAATGTACATGACACATACAACAGTTACACAATCATGAATGTACATGACACATACAACAGCTAAACAATCATGAATGTACATGACACATACAACAGCTACACAATCATGAATGTACATGACACATACAACAGTTACACAATCATGAATGTACATGACACATACAACAGTTACACAATCATGAATGTACACGACACATACAGCAGCTACACAATCATGAATGTACATGACACATACAACAGTTACACAATCATGAATTACATGACACATATAACAGCTATACAATCATGAATAACATGACACATAAAACAGCTACACAATCACTGATACAACTACACAATCACTGATACAACTACACAATCACTGATACAACTACACAATCACTGATACAACTACACAATCACTGATACAACTACACAATCACTGATACAACTACACAATCACTGATACAACTACACAATCACTGATACAACTACACAATCACTGATACAACTACACAATCACTGATACAACTACACAATCACTGATACAACTACACAATCACTGATACAACTACACAATCACTGATACAACTACACAATCACTGATACAACTACACAATCACTGATACATCTAACAATCATTGATACAATCACACAATCAATTACTGATTCAACTACACAATCACTGATACATCTACACAATCATTGATACAATCACACAATCAATTACTGATTCAACTACACAATCACTGTTACAGTTATGCAATCATTATACATCTAACAATCATTGATACAATCACACAATCAGTTACTGATTCAACTACACAATCACTGATACAGCTACACAATCACTGATCATTGGCACCTTGCCATCTTGACAGACGATAGTTTGTGCTTTAAAAAGGCATAATAACTTTTACCTATGGCAGTAGCAAATGTGACTGATAAGGCCAATTCACGCTGTAAATGTTCGTTCACAGTGGGTGCATGTGAACACGTGGTCATTTCCACCATCATGCACCATCTTATGTCTCACACGCTCGGTGTGTGACTTATCTGTAATAATTTTCTCCTTTGTCTTTATTCCATTTCTGATGTTTGCCCTCCATGCAACATGTTCAGCGGAGACTTGCTCCCAATGTGCATTATCAATGCCTGTATCAATCATGTCCCGCTTACACACATCTTTGTATCGTAGTAGAGGCCGACCCTGAGATCTCTTACCCATCTGTAATTCACCAAAAAAGATGTCCTTTGGTATTCTACCATCATCCATCCTCCTAAGATGTCCTATCCATCTAAGTCTACGAAGACTGAGCATGGAATAAACCGTCACACAACCTGATCTTTCCAGTATTTGTGATTTTGTCTTGCCACTTAATACCAAGAATTCTTTGCAGACACTGCATATGAAAGCTGTTTAAACGCTTCTCATGGTGTGAGTAAGTTGTCCAGATTTCACTGCCATAAAGAAGAGTACTAAGGACACAGGCTTGATGGACAAGGACTTTTGTTTTGGCAGTAAGCTTCCTGTTCTTCCAGACTTTTTCTTAACCTGTTCATTGTTGTTGCTGCCTTACCAATCCAGATGTTGATTTCCTGATCTAGGGATAATTTGCTATTTACCACTGATCCTAGATATGTAAAATGGTCTACTATCTCTAGTTCAGCGTCGTCAATAAAGATTGATGGTACCCCATGTGCACCTTGTGACATAATCTGTGTCTTCTTTTTGCTAATTGTTAAACCAAATTCAGAACAAGTATTAGAGAATGCAGATAGTAGACATTGCAATTCTTCCTCAGAGTGGGTCGTAACTGCAGCATCATCTGCAAAAAGCAACTCTCTGATCAGTACCCTCCTAATTTTGGTCTTGGCCTTCAATCTCTGAGCATTGTAGAGGCCGCCATCTGAGCGTGAGTGAATGTATATACCGTTATCCTGATCACGAAAGGCATATTTCAGTAGAAGTGAAAAGTATATCCCAAAGAGCGTGGGGGCTAGTACACAACCGTGCTTAACTCCACTCTTGATTTCAAACTCTTCAGAAGTTGCACCATCAAACTTGATTATATCCTTCATGTCTGTGTGGAACGATTCCACAATGGACAGAAGAGTTGGTGGGCAGCCAATCTTCTTTAGTGCCTTGAACAGACCCTCATGACTGACCAAATCAAATGCCTTTGTGAGGTCCATGAAGGCAATAAACAGTGGTTGATTCTGTTCACGGCATTTTTCTTGCATTTGTTGCAATGAGAATACCATATCAATGGTAGACCGGTTCTATCGAAAGCCACACTGTGATTTGGGGTAGACTTGATCTCCTAGGACTTGAAGTCTGCGCAGAACCATTCTGGCAAATACCTTTCCAACAATACACAGAAGTGAGATACCCCTATAACTTGCATCTGGCAAGGCTCCATATAAGGATGGAATTCCAATAGAGGTTATCAGGAGTGGGCAAGACACACTCACTCTACAGATCCACCAGCTAATAGAGCTATGCTGGCGAGAAGGACAAGTCCCACAGGATTTCAAAGATTCAAGCATCATAACACTGTACAAGAACAAGGGCGATCGAAGCGACTGCAACAATCACTGATACATCTACACAATAATTGATACAATCACACAATCAATTACTGATACAACTACACAATCACTGATACAACTACAATCACTGATACATCTACACAATCATTGATACAATCACACAATCAATTACTGATACAACTACACAATCACTGATACATCTACACAATCACTGGTAATCTACACAATAATTGATACAATCACACAATCAATTACTGATTCAACTACCAATCACTGATACATCTACACAATCATTGATACAATCAAACAATCAATTACTGATACAACTACACAATCACTGATACATCTACACAATCACTGGTAATCTACACAATCATTGATACAATCACACAATCAATTACTGATACAACTACACAATCACTGATACAACTACAATCACTGATACATCTACACAATCATTGATACATCTACACAATCATTGATACATCTACACAATCATTGATACAATCACACAATAAATTACTGATTCAACTACACAATTACTGATACAGCTACACAATCACTGATACATCTACACAATCATTGATACAATTACACAATCAATCACTGATTCAACTACACAATCACTGATGCAACTACATAAATACCGATTCAATTACACAATCAATTACTGATTCTTCTTCTTCTTCTTCTTCTTCTTCGTTCATCCGGAGTTTTTTTTTTCCGGATGTGATTGCGTTGTGCCTGTTTACAGCAGAGCTGAGTTCTTGCGCCGTTAGGCCGACACATCTGACTTCTGCGGGCATTTGTTGACCGGGTTAACCTTCCCGGGGGTTTCTTAGGACGTTTGACTCTCACTGTTGTGGTGTTATCCCCCATCCCAGCTGGTCCATATAGAACAGCCAAAGATCCTGGTCAGCCCTCAAGGGAAGGCAGGGGCAGACCATGGGCATTCCCCGCCATCCAAGGAGGCTTCCATACTTGCAGAGCCGATACACAGCGCTCTGGTACTGGGCTCACCCAAGGAATCGTCACGTCCTGCACATGGCTGCTTAGCCTCACTTCCGTATATTGGGCCTTCCGTTCACCATAGGCTGTTCTTCCGGAAACCAGAAGTATGCAGTCTGCAGATGACATCCACACAGTGAGCTTTCGATTCGGACTTTCCATGTAATGGATTTGCTATCCAAGCAATATTCCATTTCGTGCCACTAGGACACTTTTCCACCTTTTATGAAGTCCACACAGTGGGCTTTTGATTCGGACTTTCCACGTAATGGATTTGCTATCAAAGCAATATTCCATTTCGTGCCACTAGGACACTTTTCCACCTTTTATGAAGCCCACACAGCGAGCTTTCGATTTGGACTTTCCACATAATGGATTTGCTATCCAAGCAATATTCCATTTCATGCCTCTGGGTCTTCATGCACCTTTAAATGTCAACCTGTATGTAGTTAAAGTAAGCTGCGGTCAACTTGAGCTTGTTGATATCTCCATAGAGCTTGTCCTCAAATGAAGCAGGTGTGGGCCAAAATATCTTTCTCTGTTCTGCATACGTTGGGCAATCCTGCAGCAAATGTTTTGCTGTCATTTTTCCAGTTCTACAATTACATTCATCGGTATCTCCTATCTTTAGTTTATTGAACAAGTGGTATTTCAGCCTGTTATGTCCTGTGCGGAGTCTGAAGATTGCTACTTGTTCTCTTCGGTCGAGTTTGTAATATGCATCATCCTTCTGATGGCCTGGATGCTCTGATTCCCATTTGATTCTATAAGTGCTTTTTATCAACCTCTTTGACTCATTATAGGTTATGTCTATGTCAGGCTGTGGTAGTCGTCCGCCCTCTTTTGCCAGTCTGTCAGCCTCTTCGTTTCCAGGTATACTGCAATGTGATGGGATCCACTGTATTACAACTTTTTTGGATTTCTGGCATAGACCATGGAGTGCTGCTCTTAGGTCAGTTAGTTCTCTGCTGTTATTGCTCTTCAGTATTGAGACAGCTGACTTTGCATCTGTGAATATAGCTATTTGCTTCTCTTTATTTTCCTCCATCAGGAGCATTTCTGCTGCAGTTTTCAAAGCCTCTACCTCCGCTTTGAAGTTACTTGAAAATTTTCCAGTTGCCATTGAATGTGTTTTTTTTCACTCCATTTTTTAAATTTAGGAGAATTCCTCCTCCTCCATTCTCTATTGAATTTTTGGCTGATCCATCTGTATATGCATGGGTCCAATTCCTGCTTGGGTAATGTTCTTTTATGTAGTTTAGGGTTATTTCTCTTCTTTCGGTTTCATGCTGAGTGTTCTTTTTCTCAATACCAGGAATGTTTTCTATCATCTCAGGCAGTTGCTGCTGTCTCCAAGCTGGGAACTTGTGTGCATTGTGTATGGGCTTGACTGTTGATATGTTAAGTATAGGATCTGCCCTAATCCTTCGTTTTGCAGTTTCTACAAAGTTGCTACGCTTCAGTCTTCCCTTTCCAAAACCATTAATCTGTTGTACATAGGGTGGTCTGTCAATCTTCTAAATTTTTCTGCTTGTTGCTGGGCTCTGCTATCTCTTCTATCCTGCATTGGTTGTAAACAAGTGATCTTTTCTAGTTCATTAATAGGCGTTGTCTTCAGGCTTCCAGTTATGATTCGCATTCCTTGGTTTTGGACTCTACTTATTTTGTTAAAGTTTGACTTAGCTGCTGTTGCCCAAGCTGCAATGCCATATTCCAGTACTGGCCTCACCCGTCCAGTATATAACTTCTTGAGAACTTTCTCATCTGCTCCCCACGTTGTACCAGCAAGCTTTTTCATGATTGCCATTCTCTGCCTTGCTCTTGTTCGATTTTTCTCAACCTGTGTCTTCCATGTCAGGCGACGATCAAAGGTGACTCCTAGATAGTTTGGATTTTCTTCATGGCGCAATATTTTTCCATTCAATACCAGCTTAGGTTGCTGAGTTTTAGTTGAAAGGGAGAACACTGTGCATGTTGTTTTCTCCTCACTTATCTTCACTAGCCATGATTTTGACCAGTCCTCTAGCGCTAATAAGGTTTGCTGTATTCTGCTGTTAGCTGTACTAATATATTCTTCAGATGTCCATATGGCTAGGTCATCTGCAAAGGAGGATGTGTGTACTCTGGCTGGAAAATTTTCTGTGATGTCATTTATATATGCTAGGAATAATGTTGGTGACAGAACTCCTCCTTGGGGGACACCTTGCTCCAGCAGCATCATTTTGCTTGTTTGTCCTTGTACTTTTGTCCTGGCAGTTCTGTTCTCAAGGTAGTGGCTGATCAATTTATACATTTTTCCACAAACATGCATGTTTTGCAGTTTTACTTTCAGTCCTTCCTTCCATACTTTATCAAATGCTTTTTCTAAATCTATCCAGACTGCTAGTGTGTGCTTTTTCTCTTGGAAGGCATCCTCTATTTCCTGAGCTATATAGGTTATTTGATCTTCAGTGGATCTGTACTTTCTGAATCCTGCTTGGTGTGGTGTTAAGAGTTTGTTTTCTTCCAGATGCCATGTTAGCCTGCCATTGATAATGCGTTCCATTAATTTTCCTACACAGCTAAGTAGACTGATAGGTCGATAGCCATTTGGTTCTTCCAGGTCTTTTCCTTTCTTTGGGACTGGTATTAGTATAGCTTCCTTCCATGCCTGTGGGACTATTCCTCTCTTCCAGCTGTTATTTAGGACTGCTAGTAGTTTCTTCTTTGCCTTGGTGCCTAGTCCTATTAGCATTTCATTTGTGATTCCATCCTTTCCTGGTGATTTCTTCTTTTTTAGGGTATTCATTGCCTGTTCCATTTCTTCCATTGTTAGATTTGCCATCATATATTCTGCTGCTGTCTCTGTATTTCTATGATGTATCTGTTTGTCTTTGATTGCTTTCTTCTGTTCGGTTGTAATATCAATGTGGTTTGCATTTGCATAGTGTTCCATTAGTGCATTTGCAGCCTTTTTTCCTGTAAGCAAGGCATTTCCTTGTTTAATTGTTATTTGTTTGTTTCTAGGTCCTTCATTGTTCATGGCTTTCACTAGTTTCCATAGTTTGTTTCCATCCCTGTCAAAATTCAGGTTTTCTGTTTTTTCCCTCCAACAATCTCTTGTTGTTTGATTTACTGTTCTTTTATATTTTGCTGAGATGGCTTTGAGAGAGATATTCGCTTCAATTGTTTGTTCTCTCTCTGCTGTCTACCTGGCATCTTCAACTTTGTCCTCCAAACTTTGTAGTTCTTCAGTCCAGTATGGTTTGTAATTTTTCCTCGCTCCTCTAGGAATGGACTCAGTGGCTGCCTGTATTATCGCTCTGTTTAGACTTTCCACCATTTGCTTTATGTTGCCATATCGTGTATTTATGTTTTCACAATATTTGTCTGTTAGTATGGCAAATCTGTCCCAATCTGCTCGTTTGTAATTCCAGCGGGGCAAGGGCTTTTGCTCCTGTGGAACATACTCCATATTCATTACAAGCTTGATTGGTCTGTGGTCACTACCTGCTAATTGGTCCAGCACATGGCGATCGATTTTGTGGAGGATGTCTCCTGTGCAGAAAGCTAAGTCTGGAGTAGAAGTGGTAAGCCATCTTCTGGAGTAGAAGCTCGGTGTGTCATCCGCTTTGTTGAGTAGATGGAGATTTGAGTCTATTTCCCAGTCCTCCAATTCCTCTCCTCTTTTGTCAGTATCTGGGTATCCCCATCTTTCTGAACGGCTATTAAAGTCTCCGACAATAATGCAGTTTGTGTCAGTTATTTTCATGTTTGAGAGTGTAAGGTCCTTATCTGCTGGGCTATACAGATTGTAGATTCTTATTTTCACGTCCTTTATCATTATATCAACACCTATAATTTCCGTTTGGTTGTCAGAGATCACAGATACTTCGCTGCAAGGTATTGTATTTCGTGTAAGTATTAGAACTCCTCCTTTGTGTCCTTCGCGGTCGAAAACGTGTGGCCTGATATCCTCTGACTGAGAATTTGTGATTGGCGTTGAGGTGTGTCTCTTGAATGCATGCCACATCTATTCTATCTTTATGAAGACGCTGTGTTAGGGAGTCTTTCTTCTTGTAAACTCCTTCGGCATTCCACTGTAGTATGTTGAGTGTCCGGGGTATTTGGTCAATAGCTCTTAACCTACTCCTCTGTGCCTTGACTCCACAGCACAGGGGAAGGTGACCACCAGTAGTCATGGGTGGACCCCCTCGAGGCAGGGGGCCCGGCACTATCACCGCCTGATGGGACTTCACGGGATTAGCACCATAACGATTAATTTTGATCTGTGACATCATGAATTAAGTTACGTTGCACTTGCTTTGTCAAGCCTGTGGCTCAGTACATCCGATTTCGACAAGCATTTATTTGGGATGCTTTCCCTAGCCTTTGACTGTCCCCAGTCTACCTACAAGGCAGCAGGTTTTACGTTGCACTGCTTTGTCAAGCCTGTGGCTCAGTACATCCGATTTTGACAAGCATGTATTCGGGGTGCTTTCCCTAGCCTTTGACTGTCCCCAGTCTACCTACAAGGCAGCAGGTTTGTGTGTCTCTTCGTCTGGTCCCTCTCCCTTGACCTGTCCGACATGGGTGGCCCTACCAGTAGCTGTGCTACCGTCGGCATAGCTCTTGGGGTCATTGGGACGCACAAGCCCCTCTACCTCGTCACGGTGGACACAGAGCAGAGGGGAATTACTGATTCAACTACGCAGTCTCTGTCCACTGACCCTCGAAGTGTTCCATCCATCAACCTAACTAGTTTTGGCTACTATGCTGCATTTCTCTATGTACAAGAATTCAAATAACTATGACAATGAGAATTATTTTAGGCACGGAGGAAATACAATGACAAACCACACACACACACACCACCACCACTAACAGTTTTATTAGGAGAAAACACTACACATTCGATAGTGTAATATCTGTAACTGAGAAAACACTACACA
This sequence comes from Cepaea nemoralis, assembly GCA_014155875.1. Classification (NCBI taxonomy): domain Eukaryota; kingdom Metazoa; phylum Mollusca; class Gastropoda; order Stylommatophora; family Helicidae; genus Cepaea; species Cepaea nemoralis. The sequence continues at coordinate 253,045 of JACEFZ010004305.1, forward strand.
TACTACATTGTAACTTTGTGTACCTGGGAAAAATCCTGGCCTGGGCAATCATTTCAAGGACACTTGTCTTTCCTGAGCTCTGGTCTCCAACAACAACAACCTGGTGACAGGTCAAACACAAACGGGTTACCGATTCCTTGTTCACCATTTAACTCCCCACCCTCTCCCAGTTATATAACTCCCCACACTCTCTCAGTTATATAACTCCCCACACTCTCCCAATTATATAACTCCCCACCCTCTCCCAGTTATATAACTCCCCACCCTCTCCCAGTTATATAACTCCCCACACTCTCTGTTATATAACTCCCCACACTCTCTCAGTTATATAACTCCCCACACTCTCCCAATTATATAACTCCCCACCCTCTCCCAGTTATATAACTCCCCACACTCTCTCAGTTATATAACTCCCCACACTCTCCCAATTATATAACTCCCCACCTTCTCCCAGTTATATAACTCCCCACCCTCTCCCAGTTATATAACTCCCCACATTCTCTCAATTATATAACTCCCCACCCTCTCCCAATTATATAACTCCCCACCCTCTCCCAGTTATATAACTCCCCACACTCTCCCAGTTATATAACTCACCACCCTCTCCCAGTTATATAACTCCCCACCCTCTCCCAGTTATATAACTCCCCACCCTCTCCCAGTTATATAACTCCCCACACTTTCTCAGTTATATAACTCCCCACACTCTCTCAGTTATATAACTCCCCACACTCTCCCAATTATATAACTCCCCACATTCTCTCAATTATATAACTCCCCACCCTCTCCCAGTTATATAACTCCCCACACTCTCCCAGTTATATAACTCCCCACCCTCTCCCAATTATATAACTCCCCACCCTCTCCCAATTATATAACTTCCCACCCTCTCCCAGTTATATAACTCCCCACACTCTCCCAGTTATATAACTCCCCACCCTCTCCCAGTTATATAACTCCCCACCCTCTCCGTTATATAACTCCCCACACTCTCCCAGTTATATAATTCCCCACCCTCTCCCAGTTATATAACTCCCCACATTCTCCCAATTATATAACTCCCCAAAATCCCCTAGTTATATATCTCCCCACCCTCTCCCAGTTATATAATTCCCCACACTCTCCCAGTTATGTAACTTCCCCACACTCTCCCAGTTATATAACTCCCCACTCTCCCAGTTATGTAACTTCCCTACACTCTCCCAGTTATATAACTCCCAACACTCTCCCAGTTATATAACTCCCCACACTCTCCCAGTTATATAACTCCCCACACTCTCCCAGTTATATAACTCCCCACACTCTCCCAGTTATATAACTCCCCACACTCTCCCAGTTATATAACTCCCCACACTCTCCCAGTTATATAACTCCCCACACTCTCCAAGTTAAATAACTCCGCACACTCTCCCAGTTATATAGCTCCCCACTCTCTCCCAGTTATATAACTCTCCACTCTCCCAATTTTATAACTCCCCACACTCTCCCAGTTATATAACTCCCCACACTCTCTGTTATATAACACCCCACCCTCTCCCAGTTATATAACTCCCCACACTCTCTCAGTTATGTAACTCCCCACCCTCTACCAGTTATGTAACTCCCCACACTCTCCCAGTTATATAACTCCCCACACTCTCTCAGTTATGTAACTTCCCACTCTCCCAGTTATATAACTCCCCACCCTCTCCCAGTTATATAACTCCCCACACTCTCCCAGTTATATAACTCCCCACCCTCTACCAGTTATATAACTCCCCACACTCTCCCAGTGATATAACTCCAAACACTCCCCAGTTATATAACTCCCCACACTACCTCACTTATATGACTCCCCACCCTCTGTTATAAGACTCCTCACAATCCCAAAATTATATTACTCCCAACACTCTCCCACTTATATAACTCTCCACTCTCCCAATTATATGATTCCCGACATACACCCGTTATAAGACTCCTCACACTCCCCAAATTATATTACTCCCAACACTCTCCCACTTATATAACTCTCAACTCTCCCGATAATATGACTCCCGACATACACCCGTTATAAGACTCCTCACACTCCCCAAAATATATTACTCCCAACACTCTCCCACTTATATAACTCTCCACTCTCCCAATTATATGACTCCCGGCACACACCCGTTATAAGACTCCTCACATTCCTCAAATTATATTACTCCCAACACTCTCCCACTTTTATAACTTTCCACTCTCCCAACTATATGACTCCCGGCACACACCCGTTATAAGACTCCTCACATTCCTCAAATTATATTACTCCCAACACTCTCCCACTAATATAACTTTCCACTCTCCCAACTATAACTCCCCATGTGCCCCCAGTTATAAGACTCCGAACATTTCCCAAATTATATTATTTCAAACACTCTCATAGTTAAATAACTCCTTCAATTGGTCTATACAAATGTGGCTCTAACACTGACCACATCACTCAGTGCTGATTGGTCTATACAAATGTGGCTCTAACACTGACCACATCACTGAGGGCTGATTGGTCTATATAAATGTGGCTCTAACACTGACCACATCACTGAATGCTGATTGGTCTATACAAATGTGGCTCTAACACTGACCACATCACTGAGTGCTGATTGGTCTATACAAATGTGGCTCTAACACTGACCACATCACTCAGTGCTGATTGGTCTATACAAATGTGGCTCTAACACTGATCACATCACTGAATGCTGATTGGTCTATACAAATGTGGCTCTAACACTGACCACATCACTGAATGCTGATTGGTCTATACAAATGTGGCTGTAACACTGACCACATCACTCATTGAATGCTGATTGGACTATACAAATGTGGCTCTAACACTGACCACATCACTGAGTGCTGATTGGTCTATACAAATGTGGCTCTAATACTGACCACATCATTGAATGCTGTTTGGTCTATACAAATGTGGCTTTAACACTGACCACATCACTGAGTGCTGATTGGTCTATACAAATGTGGCTCTAATACTGACCACATCACTGAATGCTGATTGGTCTATACAAATGTGGCTCTAACACTGACCACATCACTGAGTGCTGATTGGTCTATACAAATATGGCTCTAACACTGATCACATCACTGAGTGCTGATTGGTCTATACAAATGTGGCTCTAACACTGACCACATCACTCAGTGCTGATTGGTCTATACAAATGTGGCTCTAACACACATCATTCACTCAGTGCTGATTGGTCTATACAAATGTGGCTCTAATACTGACCACATCACTGAATGCTGATTGGTCTATACAAATGTGGCTCTAACACTGACCACATCACTGAGTGCTGATTGGTCTATACAAATGTGGCTCTAACACTGACCACATCACTGAGTGCTGATTGGTCTATACAAATGTAGCTCTAACACTGACCACATCACTGAGTGCTGATTGGTCTATACAAATGTGGCTCTAATACTGACCACATCACTGAGTGCTGATTGGTCTATACAAATGTGGCTCTAACACTGACCACATCACTGAGTGCTGATTGGTCTATACAAATGTGGCTCTAATACTGACCACATCACTGAATGCTGATTGGTCTATACAAATGTGGCTCTAACACTGACCACATCACTGAGTGCTGATTGGTCTATACAAATGTAGCTCTAACACTGATCACATCATTCACTCAGTGCTGATTGGTCTATACAAATCTGGCTCTAACACTGACCACATCACTGAGTGCTGATTGGTCTATACAAATGTGGCTCTAACACATCACTCACTGAATGCTGATTGGTCTATACAAATGTGGCTCTAACACTGACCACATCACTCAGTGCTGATTGGTCTATACAAATGTGGCTCTAACACTGGCCACATCACTGAATGCTGATTGGTCTATACGAATGTGGCTCTAACACTGACCACATCACTGAATGCTGATTGGTCTATACAAATGTGGCTCTAACACTGACCACATCACTCAGTGCTGATTGGTCTATACAAATGTGGCTCTAATACCTTATGCTCCAGCGGCTTAAGGCATGTTAAAAGTGTCATGTACTAACCTACATACAACATGAATACAACATGCAATGACAGCTTACCCTGGGCAGGTTATCTTGTGTGCTAAAGCTGGCATCAAACTGGTTGAGTTCATCGAGCACCTCCGAGTACATGTCAATCAAGGACTTCTGGAGAGAAATATCAGTAGCCTAAATGTTGCCCACAACATGTCACAGCGATGACTGTTTAAACATCGCTAATGACAACATCATCATCATAAACAACGTTCCCAGCACTGCCAGATCACATCAATTGATCTCCAGCATTGTCTGTCTCTTGTCACGATTATTGTCTATCCATTGCCAAGATTATACATCTCCAACACTGTCTATCCATTGCCAAGATTATACAGTTTAACATCTCCAATACTGTCTATCCATTGCCAAGATTATACAGTTTAACATCTCAAATATTTAAAACAATGTACTCCCTCAGTGTTAGTTAAACAGAAAAGGCACAAATAATGTGTTGCATGATTTATTGCCTGGCATATTTTATTGCATCTTATCAGGGGTATACTGCAGTTATATATCGTATGTAGTGAATAAATGAATTAAACTTTAGCTGAAACAATTCAAACATGTAGTAACAGATACATTTGAACAATTCACTTCACTTGTCCCACTAGGTAACTCTACTTGTCCCACTAGGTAACTCTACTTGTCCCACTAGGTAACTCTACTTGTCCCACTAGGTAACTCTACTTGTCCCACTAGGTAACTCTACTTGTCCCACTAGGTAACTCTACTTGTCCCACTAGGTAACTCTACTTGTCCCACTAGGTAACTCTACTTGTCCCACTAGGTAACTCTACTTGTCCCACTAGGTAACTCTACTTGTCCCACTAGGTAACTCTACTTGTCCCACTAGTTAACCAACCGTACTTGTCGCATAAGTCAACACTTTTCTACATGTAGGTTTACCTTCATTGCTCGTGGTTTTCCCCCGGTCTTTTGTTCCTTCAACAGCAGCTGTTTGCGCAGCTCCCTATTGTCCTTCTCCAAACGCTCTATCTCCTTCTGGTACCTTAGCTGTTGGCCCAAACATACCAGCATTTTAACACAAATATGTAAGCATATTAAGACAAACATGTCAGCGTTTTAACACAAATATGTAAGCATATTAAGATAAACATGTCAGCGTTTTAACACAAATACACAGAAGTGTGTTCATATCTCACACTGGTATTTTACTGGTAATTTTTTTTTTTTTGCTCGCTCGCTTTTAGCTCAAGCGCAGTGCAGGCACATTACTTCTGGACACGCTGGACTGAATGTTGCGTGTGAATTAGCTGTCCCTATTAACAGTGCCCCTCACCATCTGGTGAACCCACTCCGACTTCAGAGGTACTTGTAATTTACGTCCCCAAGTCAAGGAAGATAGGTCAACATTTTAGTCCAACTGTCCGGTGTAGGGGTTGAACCCTTACCTCAGCATCAGCACACTGAATATTTCAGAGCATGCGTTCTTATCCATTCAGCCATGCTGACCTACAACTGGTAATTCTTGCCAATATCTCACACTAGTATTTGACTGGTCATTCTTGCCAGTATTTTACCAACATCTCAAACTGGTATTTGACTGGTAATTAATTCTTGCTAGTATTTTACCAACATCTCAAACTGGTATTTGACTGGTAATTAATTCTTGCTAGTATTTTACCAACATCTGACACTGGTATTTGACTGGTAATTCTTGCCAGTATTTACCAATATCTCACACTGGTATTTGACTGGTCATTCTTGCCAGTATTTACCAATATCTCACACTGGTATTTGACTGGTAATTCTTGCCAGTATTTACCAATATCTCACACTGGTATTTGACTAGTAATTAATTCTTGCCAGTATTTTACCAACATCTCACACTGGTATTTGACTGGTCATTCTTGCCAGTATTTTACCAACATCTGACACTGGTATTTGACTGGTCATTCTTGCCAGTATTTTATCAATATCTCACACTGGTATTTGACTGGTAATTCTTGCCAGTATTTACCAATATCTCACACTGGTATTTGACTGGTCATTCTTGCCAGTATTTTATCAATATCTCACACTGGTATTTGACTGGTAATTCTTGCCAGTATTTACCAATATCTCACACTGGTATTTGACTAGTAATTAATTCTTGCCAGTATTTTACCAACATCTGACACTGGTATTTGACTGGTCATTCTTGCCAGTATTTTACCAACATCTCACACTGGTATTTGACTGGTCATTCTTGCCAGTATTTTACCAACATCTGACACTGGTATTTGACTGGTCATTCTTGCCAGTATTTTACCAACATCTCACACTGGTATTTGACTGGTCATTCTTGCCAGTATTTTACCAACATCTGACACTGGTATTTGACTGGTCATTCTTGCCAGTATTTTACCAACATCTCACACTGGTATTTGACTGGTCATTCTTGCCAGTATTTTACCAACATCTCACACAGGTATTTGACTGGTCATTCTTGCCAGTATTTTATCAATATCTCACACTGGTATTTGACTGGTAATTCTTGCCAGTATTTACCAATATCTCACACTGGTATTTGACTGGTAATTCTTGCCAGTATTTACCAATATCTCACACTGGTATTTGACTAGTAATTAATTCTTGCCAGTATTTTACCAACATCTGACACTGGTATTTGACTGGTCATTCTTGCCAGTATTTTACCAACATCTCACACTGGTATTTGACTGGTCATTCTTGCCAGTATTTTACCAACATCTCACACTGGTATTTGACTGGTCATTCTTGCCAGTATTTTATCAATATCTCACACTGGTATTTGACTGGTAATTCTTGCCAGTATTTACCAATATCTCACACTGGTATTTGACTAGTAATTAATTCTTGCCAGTATTTTACCAATATCTCACACTGGTATTTGACTGGTCATTCTTGCCAGTATTTTACCAACATCTGACACTGGTATTTGACTGGTCATTCTTGCCAGTATTTTACCAACATCTCACACTGGTATTTGACTGGTCATTCTTGCCAGTATTTTACCAACATCTCACACTGGTATTTGACTGGTCATTCTTGCCAGTATTTTACCAACATCTGACACTGGTATTTGACTGGTCATTCTTGCCAGTATTTTACCAACATCTCACACTGGTATTTGACTGGTCATTCTTGCCAGTATTTTACCAACATCTGACACTGGTACTTGACTGGTCATTCTTGCCAGTATTTTACCAACATCTCACACTGGTACTTGACTGGTCATTCTTGCCAGTATTTTACCAATATCTCACACTGGTATTTGACTGGTCATTCTTGCCAGTATTTTACCAACATCTGACACTGGTACTTGACTGGTCATTCTTGCCAGTATTTTACCAACATCTGACACTGGTACTTGACTGGTCATTCTTGCCAGTATTTTACCAACATCTGACACTGGTATTTGACTGGTCATTCTTGCCAATATTTTACCAACATCTCACACTGGTATTTGACTGGTCATTCTTGCCAATATTTTACCAACATCTCACACTGGTATTTGACTGGTCATTCTTGCCAGTATTTTACCAACATCTCACACTGGTATTTGACTGGTCATTCTTGCCAGTATTTTACCAACATCTGACACTGGTATTTGACTGGTCATTCTTGCCAGTATTTTACCAACATCTGACACTGGTACTTGACTGGTCATTCTTGCCAGTATTTTACCAACATCTCACACTGGTATTTGACTGGTCATTCTTGCCAGTATTTTACCAACATCTGACACTGGTATTTGACTGGTCATTCTTGCCAGTATTTTACCAACATCTGACACTGGTATTTGACTGGTCATTCTTGCCAGTATTTTACCAACATCTGACACTGGTACTTGACTGGTCATTCTTGCCAGTATTTTACCAACATCTGACACTGGTATTTGACTGGTCATTCTTGCCAGTATTTTACCAACATCTGACACTGGTATTTGACTGGTCATTCTTGCCAGTATTTTACCAACATCTGACACTGGTATTTGACTGGTCATTCTTGCCAGTATTTTACCAACATCTCACACTGGTATTTGACTGGTCATTCTTGCCAGTATTTTACCAACATCTCACACTGGTATTTGACTGGTCATTCTTGCCAGTATTTTACCAACATCTCACACTGGTATTTGACTGGTCATTCTTGCCAGTATTTTACCAACATCTGACACTGGTATTTGACTGGTCATTCTTGCCAGTATTTTACCAACATCTGACACTGGTATTTGACTGGTCATTCTTGCCAGTATTTTACCAACATCTGACACTGGTATTTGACTGGTCATTCTTGCCAGTATTTTACCAACATCTGACACTGGTATTTGACTGGTCATTCTTGCCAGTATTTTACCAACATCTGACACTGGTACTTGACTGGTCATTCTTGCCAGTATTTTACCAACATCTGACACTGGTATTTGACTGGTCATTCTTGCCAGTATTTTACCAACATCTCACACTGGTACTTGACTGGTCATTCTTGCCAGTATTTTACCAACATCTCACACTGGTATTTGACTGGTCATTCTTGCCAGTATTTTACCAACATCTCACACTGGTATTTGACTGGTCATTCTTGCCAGTATTTTACCAACATCTGACATTGGTATTTGACTGGTCATTCTTGCCAGTATTTTACCAACATCTGACACTGGTATTTGACTGGTCATTCTTGCCAGTATTTTACCAACATCTGACACTGGTATTTGACTGGTCATTCTTGCCAGTATTTTACCAACATCTGACACTGGTGACAACTATGACAACAGCAGCGCCATAGTTAGAAAATGCCTTTATGGCGTGAAGTGCCTGGCCTTCACATATTTAGGTTACAGCATCAATTAAACACAAGACAGGACATTGGACAATCCAACAACTCTACAAAGTAAGCAAGCAATTCGTCACCATCAATATAAACTGCAACAAACAGCGGTCAGCTAGTGATCTGCCCACACAGAATGACCCAGTGGTCATCTTAAGCTCCTGATATCTCCTGGTGACTCTTGACCTGAGAACATGCCCACTCTATGACATGATTCCTACCTCCAGAACTCTGCAACTACCCCCTTTCCCCACCAACCATGCCAACTGGAGATGACTTGACCCAGGACATGTGACACAAGTGATCAAGGCAACATGACAGAGATGACTTGACTGCGGACATGTGACACAAGTGATCAAGGCAACATTACACAGAGATGACTTGACCCTGGACATGTGACACAAGTGATCAAGGCAACATTACACAGAGATGACTTGACCCTGGACATGTGACACAAGTGATCAAGGCAACATTACACAGAGATGACCCTGGACATGTGATACAAGTGATGAAGGCAACATCACATAGAGATGACTTGACCCTGGACATGTGACACAAGTGATCAAGGCAACATCACACACAGAGATGACTTGACCCAGGACATGTGATACAAGTGATCAAGGCAACATCACACAGAGATGACTTGACCCTGGACATGTGACACAAGTGATCAAGGCAACATTACACAGAGATGACTTGACCCTGGACATGTGACACAAGTGATCAAGCAACATCACACAGAGATGACTTGACCCTGGACATGTGACACAAGTGATCAAGGCAACATTACACAGAGATGACTTGACCCTGGACATGTGACACAAGTGATCAAGCAACATCACACAGAGATGACTTGACCCTGGACATGTGACACAAGTGATCAAGGCAACATCACAGAGAGATGACCTGACCCTGGGCATGTGACACAAGTGATCAAGCAACATCACAGAGAGATGACCTGACCCTGGGCATGTGACACAAGTGATCAAGGCAACATCACAGAGATGACTTGACCCTGGACATGTGACACAAGTGATCAAGGCAACATCACAGAGATTACTTGACCCTGGACATGTGACACAAGTGATCAAAGACAAAGTGTCACAGTGTCCATGGATTACCTGAATGTCCATGATCTCCTCCTGGATCTTCTGTCTTGTTGCCTGCAGGAAAGATACAACAAACAATCTCATCATCTCTTCAGGAAACATACAACAACCTAATCATCTCTCCAGGAAACATACAACATACAACCTCATCATCTCTCCAGGAAACATACAACATACAACCTCATTATCTCTCCAGGAAACATTCAACAAACAATCTCATCATATCTCAAGGAAACATACAACATGCAATCGTACCATCTCTCAAGGAAACATACAAATCACAATATCATCATTTCTCAAGGAAACATACAACATACAACCTCATCACCTCTTAAGAAAACACAACAATCTCATCATCTCTTCGGGAAACATACAACATACAATCTCATCATCTCTTCAGAAAATATACAACATAAACATCAATTCTCATGGAAACATACAACAAACAATCTCACCATCTCTTCAGGAAACATACAACAATCTCATCATCTCTTCAGGAAACATACAACCTCATTTTCTCTCCAGGAAACATAAACTTACAACCTCATCATCTCTCAAGGAAACATACAACAAACAATTGCATCATCTCTTCAGGAAACATACAACATAAACATCATTTCTCAAGGACACATACAACAAACAATCTCATCATCTCTCCAGGGAACATACAACAAACAATCTCCTCATCTCTTCAGGAAACATACAACCTCATCCTCTCCAGGAAACATACAACCTCATCCTCTCCAGGAAACATACAACATATAACCTCATCATCTCTCCAGGAAACATACAACCTCATCCTCTCCAGGAAACATACAACCTCATCCTCTCCAGGAAACATACAACACATAACCTCATCATCTCTCCAGGAAACATACAACCTCATCCTCTCCAGGAAACATACAACATATAACCTCATCATCTCTCCAGGAAACATACAACACAATCTCATCATCTCTTCAGGAAACATACAACAAACAATCTCATCTCTTCAGGAAACATACAACCTCATCATCTCTCCAGGAAACATACAACATACAACCTCATCATCTTTCCAGGAAACATACAATCTAATCATCTCTCCAGGAAACATACAACATAAAACCTCATCATCTCTCCAGGAAACATACAACAAACAATCTCATCATCTCTCCAGGAAACATACAACATACAACCTCATCATCTATCCAGGAAACATACAACAATCTCATCATCTCTCCAGGAAACATACAACATAAATCTCATCATCTCTCCAGGAAACATACAACAAACAATTTCATCATCTCTCCAGGAAACATACAACAAATAATCTCATCATCTCTCCAGGAAACATACAACATACAACCTCATCATCTCTCCAGGAAACATACAATCTCATCATCTCTCCAGGAAACATACAACATACAACCTCATCATCTCTCCAGGAAACATACAATCTCATCATTTCTCCAGGAAACATACAACATACAACCTCATCATCTCTCCAGGAAACATACAACATACAACCTCATCATCTCTCCAGGAAACATACAACATACAATCTCATCATCTCTCCAGGAAACATACAACCTCATCATCTCTCCAGGAAACATACAACAACCACCTCACTGGCACAATACACACATACATTTACCACGCAAACCATACCCAGCCATCAGTCAGCCACCAGTCGGCCAGCACTTGCCACTCTCTTTCAAGAAGCTTGGTGCAGTCACACAGTGTAGTAGTTTACAATGTTACACTTACAACGTGTTACGTATATATAATACTTTCTATTAGCAAGAAAAATGTCTAGCACACAAGCAATCAACAAGGCTCATTAAACAAAGCAATGGTAGGAAGCTGAACAACAAACAAAGGCAATGTAACATCAAACACTAAACCGAGAAAGAACTAGCTCAAACATTGAGTCTCTGGAAACAGTTCAAACAACTGAAGGAAACTGGAACCTGCTGCCGAACCATGCAACTTTGTCACTGGCACCTTGCGGACATTGGAGACGGCTGGTTTTACCTTGGCATCTTCCGGCTGATTGATCTTGATGTCCTCTGGCGGTTTCATCTTGATGTCTTCGTCATTATCCTTATCTAACTCGGTGTAACGGTATCTGGGCCTGTGGCAGGTGTCCTCGGGGTGAAACCCAGGCGGGTGAACCAAGAGGTCATCGGGCGTTGAGAACAGGGGTGGGTAAGACGTGTCCTCGGATAAACACTGAGGGGTCGGGCTAGTGTCCTTGCTGGTGTCCTCCTCATACAAGGGTAGGTCTTCGTACTGACATACATGTGTACAAACATGACAGTTGCTGTCATCATGCATGGAATGTCAGCACCGGTACACATACACACAGATGCTGTACGAGACAGTGTTACAGTGACAAGCTTGACTTTATGATACATGGGATGGCAACAGATCGGCTGTACAGTGTGGTAGTGTACACATGTTTGTAGACTGGACGATCAAAGATGTAGTAGGCTATATGATACATGCAGTGGCAACAGATCAGTTTTAGACTATATGATCACTGTTGTTGTAGCATACACATGTTTGTAGACTGGATGATCAAAGATGTAGTAGGCTATACATTATAGTAGATTACAAGGAAAGCATTATAGTAAAGACTGTATTATGCGTGTTGCAGAAGATTATAAGATCAGTGCTACAGCATAGACTGTATGATATGTGCTATTATAAAGACTCTAAAAAAACATGCTATAGTATAGCCTATAAAATATGTGCTATAGTAAAAGCTATAAGATATGTACCACAGTACAGACTACAAGATGTATGTTATAGTATATACTATAAGATAAGCCCTATAGTACAGGCTAAAAGATAAGTGCTACAGTATAGATTATAAGATAAGTGGTGTAGTACAAACAATAAGATCAGATTTATAGTTACAGTATAGATATGAGATACACACTATATAGACTGTATAGAGTGGGAAAACTATGGCCCTCGAGGGCATTTAGAAATAAAAAATGTTTACTTCGTTTTTAAGTTATTTTGTCAAATTTTACAGAATTTCATGTACCATTATGATTGTTTTAACATTTTTGATAAAATTTTTTCTAATTTTCTATTTTTGTAAACAGTCCTTGACCATCGTAATGTAATGCTAAAATGTGAATTTATTGATTTTAATATAGAGAAATATTTATCCACATGTAAAAATTTAATAAGGATGATTTTATGAAAAAGAGATATTTCTCCAGTGAATAAGATTATTTATTTTGCAAGAAAATATTAAATGTAAAAGTTTTTTGCTGTTATAAATTATTTCCACATTTACAATGTTCAAATTAATTTATTTGTTGTAGTAGTCTTGATATATTTCCGAAATTTATTCAGAATTTACTTGTTTTCCAACAATTTTATTTTCCCACACATCCGTAAGTAGGTTTTATATCATTTCCTGTTTAAACTTTTGTAAAATTCTAACTTAGATGAATGGACAACTAAGTACTGTTTTATAAAAGTTGGTAGCAAATCAGTTTGCTTGTTGTGTCGTGAGTCAGTGGCTGTCTTCAAGGAGTACAATTTAAAAAAAACATCAAACAAAACATTCCGATTTCGGATACAATTTAACAACCGAAGGGAGGGAAAGGAAATGTCCTGAGCTGGTGAAAAATTTGGAGAAACAGCAAACTATTTTCACTAATAAACACACATAGTATTGTTTCGCACTCACAGAAGGAGAAGAAGGAAGTAGAGACTAGAGGACGCACTAGACACTATAAAACTTGACAGCTAGTTATTTTTAATAACTATAATTGTATGATGTCTGAAACTAAACATTCCGATGTCCTATACAACACCAGTGTTCAATGGCTGAGTCTCTGCAAGGTGTTGAGGCGAGTGTGGGACCTCAGAGAAAAAATAGTGATGTTCCCAGAGATGAAGGGCATTGAATGTGACTTTAATACAAACATTGTCAATAAAGAGTGGAAGTTAGATTTTATGTTTGCCATTGAAATTATGGAAAAGTTAAATGTACTGAATGTCAAACTTCAGGGCAATGGTTGTTTGCACATGAATTGTATGTAGATGTAAAATCATTTCAGGCAAAACTCTCACTGTTCTCCAGACAAGCAAGTGAAAAAAGGTTTTGTCACGTCTCTTTGCTGAAGTAAGAAACCATTTCAGGTGAAATTACTGAAAAGTACAAAGCCCAATTAGACGCACTGACTAAAGAATTTGGATGGAGATTCCAAGATTTCAAGAACTTAGAGCCACAGTTCAATATTCTCAGTTCCCCTTTTAGTGCAGAAGCTGATACAGCCACAGAGGTCATACAGCTGGAGCTGCATGACTTACAAGCAGATCATGACCTGAAAGAGAATTTCAAGTCAGATGGTTTGCTGGATTTCTATTAATCTTTATCAGAAGAAGAATAGGTCTTTATTGTCGGACTGCAACTTGCATGCTGTCATGCGATTTCAACAAGTAAACTTGCTCTAGATTTCAAGAATATTGTCATAAAGTGCAAGCAGTTACATACATCTCATTAGAAATCAACAATTGTAGTGACAATGTAGTCAGTTCGTGTCTAAATTAAAGCCATTGATAGATAATTTTTAAAATGTATTATAATAAAAAATTAGTAAACGTTTTTGCCTATATTGTGAATTATAATGTATAAGCGTATAAGTAAAATAAAATTGCAGTAATTAGTTATTTATACTGTTTAATAACTACAAATATTTCATAATTACTTTCTGTGATAGGTTGCTGTAAACAAAGACAGACAGACAGACAGACAGACAGACAGACAGACAGGGAGGGAGGGAGGGAGGGAGGGAGGGAAAGACGGACTGTCACACTCACATTTATAGACATGAGTCAAAGGGCTACAACTCCCGCCCAAGGGAAAGAAGTCAGTCACTCAAAGGCCAGAGTAATCTAGAGCCTTCTCGAAGGACTGGTCATTGAGTCCACTGTCCCGTGGACACTGATGTGGCCCGCCTATTGCGGGGTCCACGAGGAACTCGGACAGAGTTACCACCCGTGTCGGATTGGGACACGTGTGGACGGTGAGAGGACAGACGGACCATCAGAGAGGCAACAGGGCCTGCCTTAGAGGGACTCAATAGATTAATAGATTAAACCCATGTATATTTGGGGTTCATAGACATATGCTAGATAGTTGCTTAGAATGTTTGTGATAACTATGTGTGATGATGTTAAATCTCTGTGATATGTAACTCAGCGCGGGCTTGTTAACCCACTGCGCCAACGCACTGTATAGTGAACTACAATAAATGTTAGATATTATATTTAACGGAGTTATTGTTGCCTGTGTGAACCCGAGCCCAGATACCCTAGACATGAGCAAGACGATGACAGGCTTTTTGGGGGCCAAGTCTCCAGTTTTGGCATGGGCTTCAGATTTACACGGCTATTTACTGCCAAGTAAAACAGTAAAATATTTGATTTTTGTATAACAAATTGATAACTGTACAAGTTTAAAATATTTGCATCTATCTAGCGGTAAAGTAGTATTAATATGAGTCCCTCTGCAGTGAGTCTCTCATTGATGTGAATACTATAAACTATTTTGACATGACTGTGACATTTTTTGACTGTTACTAATGTTTTCTCACTCTACGAGCAGATTGTTCCGCGAATAGTGGTGCGTGTAACCTAGGTAAACTATCCAACAGTGGCGAGAGTACAAGACAACATCCGCAAGTTCTGGGATTAAAAGCTAAGTTTCATATCATGCCCATTGCAACCCTAAGCGGTACTTCTCACCATCCATCCATGTATCATTTTGCTTTGCATTGATTTGTATGTATATTCATGACCTTGTAACCAACATAACTTTGCATTTGTATTTGCGCATGTAATAATTAAGGGAGATAACTAAATTTTCCACTCCCCAACATTTTTCTAAGGGATTTAACTTCATTGAAATTACCAACAAGTAAAAGACAAAATGTCTACTTTAGATAAATGTATTGAGCAAGGTATTAAATTAGGTTATAAAGAAGAGAAACTGTCAGAATGGGCACAGAAGACGCACGCAGAGAACATTGCCCGTGAAGAAAGAGCGATAGAACGAGAAGAAAAACAAAGGCAAGTGCAGGCAGAAGAAAAGAAGATGCAGTGATGTTCTGGCCAGTATACAGGAACGTATGATTTTGTCTCTGGTGTCAGTGACCAAATCATAGGTAGAGATGGGTAGTTGGATATTTACAGGTTGTGATATGATATCTTTGTAAATAGTGAGAGGTCCTCTTGGGTTCGCTCCATACATCAATTCGAAGGGAGAGAACCCTGTGCTTGATTGCGAGACTTCTCTATATGCGAACAGCACCGTTGGGAGAAGTATATCTGATGACGTTTCAACTAATGCAGCATTGGCCTGTTTTAATATCTTTCGGCCTTCACAAAGGCGACTATAGTGCCCAAAGCTATTGCAAAGAAAACATTTTTCTAATCCACCAGTCTTACGATTACCCAACATAAATTTACCCTTTATTTTGACCACAGATTCGAGTGCTATCTCAATAGGAGGATGTTTAATGCAAGAAGTGGATGGAGTGAGACACCCAATTCTCTACGTAAGCCGGAAGCTAAAGAAGGCAGAGACCCGGTATTCTACGGTGGAATTGGAGGCATTAAGTCTATTATTTTGTGTGTTAAGATTATCTAAGTTCCGCTTAGGTGCCCACTTCGTTGTACTCACTGACAATTTGCCATTGGTGGTCCTTAAGCAAGGTGCCCCGAAGAACCATCGTTTACAAATATGGTGTCTTCTTCTTCAAGATTTCGACTTCGAAATCCGCCATATCAGAGGCACTGACAACATTATTGCTGACCTTTTATCACGGCAAACGAATGCGCCAGTAGAATAACATTTGCCATACTAGAAACTGTGATATTTTTAGTCTGTGTCATATAACAGTGTAACTCTACACCTGCTAGAGAACTCCCATTGAATAGTAATAACACCTCAGTAAATAAGTTACTTATGACACCCATGAACATGAAACTTTAATAGTCATACTTTAAGAACTATACGTGGAGAGCTATACTATCAATTGCCCAAGCTCTAGAACGATCCGAGCGAGAGACATTAACTATGTAATGAGTTCAACCAGTGAAATGACTCTGAGAACTGTAAGAACACTTTATACGCAACATTGAGAACATTCCATACTTGCTATTGCTACGAGACTTCGCAAACAGCAGAAACAGAACTACGTCGACTACAACACTCAAGAGACAGCCATACTAACTTTAACATTCATGGCACAACACGCTAACAACAGGAGGACAACGCGCACATCATCGTTGGATTTAGTTACTTAATTAATTAATTAATTTAATATTAAATATGTATTATATTTGCATTGAATTTTGTATATAAAATGTGTTAACCTGTAATTTGTACATATTCTACCATAATATTACAGGTAGTTCCATTAATAGGATAAATAACCTTCCTATGCAATTGTCTCTGTGTAAATTATAACCCATTTTTGAGTCATCGTACAAAAAGTACGTATTTCTTAAAGGGAAAAGATCACCTATTCCATTTTTTTCTAAGGGCAATAACACTTACCTCAACTTTAATTATATATTTTAACCAAATACTATTTGGAATGAAAGATGAGTGAATGACAGAGTGGATGGATTAAATGAGAGAACGATATACTGAGCGGACAAATTGTACGCAAAACGTATTTATTTTAATTTGTCTGCGTCTTTCATGTAAATTGTATGACTTGTCTAAATTGTTGATACATGTTTAGTAGGTAGCTTAATAATCTTAGTTTAGTAGTTAGGATACTACATCTAAGCACCACTGCTTGGAATGCCTGATCATGTATTGCACACATTGGAGTAATTCATGATTAAGGTTATCCCAACTCGTGACGCTTGGAAATAAGCCACACATTCAGCACACATTTTACACAAAACTTAAAACTGAACACTATCAATTTAAAATGCAGTCACTTTATTAGAACCACCAACTTATTAGTCAACACACTAACAAGCCAACAAGGACACATATAGTCTAAGGGGATAAAATAACAACATATTTGGCATTATACAACATACGAGAGTAAAAGTGTATTGAAATGCACACACAGATCAAGATTTGAAGGTGTACTTAATTAGCCAGGACTTCGGTCTTGTTAATCCTCTTTAATATAGAGGTTAATTGTCTTGGTATCAGTGGGGTACTATGAGAAGGACGGGTTGTAAACACAACTAGTAAACGTCACGTAACTTCGGTCAGATAAGCTGTTTTAAGGACACAGGAGAGAGAGTGATCTCTTCACCAAATCAGAGAAGTGGTGTATGGAAGAATACATGAGTTTTGATGCCAGTATGTAGGTTACCAGGTTACTGTCCACCAAACTACAAACACCGACTTTATATGATTCTGTGACAGAATTAGAGCAGATCTAATTACCTTATAACAACCCATCAGATCGGGGGAGAGGGGGGAATCCTGTCACAGACTCACATTTATAGACATGAGTCAAAGGGCTACAACTCCCGCCCAAGGGAAAGAAGTCAGTCACTCGAAGGCCAGAGTAATCTAGAGCCTTCTCGAAGGACTGGTCATTGAGTCCACTGTCCCGTGGACACTGATGTGGCCCGCCTATTGCGGGGTCCACGAGGAACTCGGACAGAGTTACCACCCGTGTCGGATTGGGACACGTGTGGACCGTGCAGAGGACAGACGGACCATCAGAGAGGCAACAGGGCCTGCCTTAGAGGGACTCAATAGATTAATAGATTAAACCCATGTATATTTGGGGTTCATAGACATATGCTAGATAGTTGCTTAGAATGTTTGTGATAACTATGTGTGATGATGTTAAATCTCTGTGATATGTAACTCAGCGCGGGCTTGTTAACCCACTGCGCCAACGCACTGTATAGTGAACTACAATAAATGTTAGATATTATATTTAACGGAGTTATTGTTGCCTGTGTGAACCCGAGCCCAGATACCCTAGACATGAGCAAGACGATGACACGGACGGACGAGTAGGCAGGCAGGCAGGCAGACAGACAGATAGATAGATCCCCACCAGGGGCTGGGCGAAGCCGGCCGGGTCAGCTAGGTATCTTGGATATTGAAGGATTTGTTTTTCCGTTTGCTTGGCCATCTATAGATATCTATAGATAGATAGATAGATAGATAGATAGACAGACAGACAGACAGACAGACAGACAGACAGACAGACAGACAGACAGACAGACAGACAGACAGACAGACAGAGAGGGAGGGATAGACGGACGGACGGACGGACAGCTAGGCAGGCAGGCAGGCAGACAGACAGGCAGGCAGACAGACAGACAGACAGAGGGATAGATAGATAGATAGATAGATAGATAGATAGATAGATAGATAGATAGATAGATAGATAGATAGATTTCCGGCTGGACGAAGCCGGCCGAGTCAGCTAGATATCTTGGATATTGAAGGATTTGTTTTTCCGTTCGTTTGGCCGATCTATAGATATCTATAGATAGATAGATAGATAGATAGATAGATAGATAGATAGATAGATAGATAGATAGATAGATAGATAGATAGATAGATAGATAGATAGAAAGATAGATAGTCAGGCAGGCAGGCAGATAGATAGATAGATAGATAGATAGATAGATAGATAGATAGATAGATAGATAGATAGATAGATAGATAGATAGGGAGGGATAGACGGAGGGATAGACGGATGGACGGACAGGTAGGCAGGCAGACAGACAGACAGACAGATAGATAGATAGATAGATAGATAGATAGATAGATAGATAGACAGATAGATAGATAGATAGATCTCCGCCAGGGGCTGGGTCAGCTAGTATCTATATCTATAAAACAGAGTGTATGTTTGTGTGTTTGTGGGTATTTATGTATTGGATGCGTTCGATAATGGTACATCCGATTGAGATGAAATTTTCTACACGTCTTCCTTTCATTCCTGTGCAACCGACTATAATAATTTCTTAATGTAAAATCTTCTACTTATTTAATAACATTTACTTTTCCATTTTCATTATATAATGTCTATATAGCAGGGGGACTTCACTCTAGAAAAGTTATTTCAAGGGGCATAACTTTTAATAACATTTCTATATATTTTATAGTCATATTGTTGGACTTACTTGCACTATTGTTAAACTCTTTGTCTATAGTTATTTTCAGGCATGTGAGTTATAATAAATAATGATATAATCTTTAAGGCATTTTCAAAGTTTGCATAAAAATAATGCATAATGCATAACATTGTAACCCATCTTTTTCTGCTTACAGAACTTATCAACTGTCATGTCGGTGATTAAAAACTGTTTTCATTAAAAATAATGAATGGTGTGTGGAAGGACTAGAACAAGAATCGCCGTAGAAAAGGCAGCCTTTTGCAACATGGAAAACATACTCACCAATTAAAAAGTTGTCAACTGCAATGAGAAAAAGTGTTGAAGTGGACATGGACAATAATAATCAGGCAAGATGAGCAATGTCTAATGACAGGAGAAATGTGATTTCTGCGGAAAATGCAAAGAATGTCATGGACGAATAGAAAAACGAACGATAGCCCTGAAAGAAACATGAAAATCGCAAACTGTTTAGAGAAATTAAACGTAGACACTCAAGATGCTTGGGGGGTCATTTTGTTAAGAAAAATACAATTGAAAATATAATGACACCTGATAAAATTAACGGGAAACAGAGCAAGTGGAAGGCAAAGAGATCAATACCTGGATCACTTAGCCACATGGCATTATCGGAATAAGAACACATACTGATCTAAGACTGGAGATTGTGTCAGAGCCATGATCGCTCATGCTAATCGGCATGACACATGATGATGGGAGCCGAGCTAGCGTAGTGGCTAGACGCACGTCTGTCGACCCGGTGGTTTTGGGTTCAAACCGTATCGTGACGGATTCGAATTTTTAAAACTGATTCGAACTCCCGGGTCGACCCAGCATAAGTCGAGTCGAGTTGAGTTGAATCGAGTTGGGTTGAATTGAGTTAAGTTGAGTTGAGTTAAGTTGAGTTGAGTCAAGTTAAGTTGAGTTGAATTGAGAACCGACATCACCGCACTCGGGACATCTCCATATGAGCTCCGTCCCCTCATTCAACAGCCAGCGAAGAGTCATACTACTAATCGTTCTCACCGCTATCTCATTTAAAGTTCTCTTGGTCTTCCCTCTCAGAAAATCTGCCAGGAAATCTATCAAGAACAACGACAGTCTCAAGCAGAAGGTTTTGCAGCAGATACTTTACACAGAACTATATATTGTTGTGTCTGCCACAACTCTACAACACAACAGGATCTGCCGTGTAATCACCCAAGCATTATCATGTCGTTGTCTCAGTACCACATATCTCAGCGTATGAAGTAAACCTAATTACCGATGTCTTCAAAAAAAAAAAAAATTCTTTTAAGTTACTGTGCGCCAGGAGCTGGGCGAAACCACGCCGGGTCAGATAGATAGACAGACAGACAGATAGTCGGGAACGGAAGCTTATTTGACTACTTATATGAATTAAATGACATGCTCCCCACCAGGGACTGGGTGAAGCCGGGCCGGGTCAGACAGACAGACAGATAAACAGACAGTCGGGAACGGGAGAGCTTATATGACTACGTATATGAATTAAATGAGATGCTCCCCACCAGGGACTAGGTGAAGCCGGGCCGGGACAGACAGACAGACAGATAGACAGACAAACAGATAGTCGGGAACGGGAGAGGTTATATGACTACGTATATGAATTAAATGAGATGCTCCCCACCAGGGACTGGGTGAAGCCGGGTCAGACAGACAGACAGACAGACAGATAGACAGACAGACAGATAGTCGGGAACGGGAGAGCTTATATGACTACTTATATGAATTAAATGAGATGCTCCCCACCAGGGACTGGGTGAAGCCGGGCCGGGTCAGCCAGACAGACAGACAAACAAGCAGACAGACAGACTGATAGATAGATAGATCCCCTCCAGGGCCTGGGCGAAGCCGGGCCGGGTCAGCTAGTATATATATATATATATATATATATATATATATATATATATATATATATATATATATATATATATATATATATATGCCCCCCCCTCCCCTAACAGCTTTACATTTGTCAATGTGGCCCTACACACAAAGTTTGCCCAGCCCTGGTCTATATTACAAGAGAAGTGTGATTGTATAGTCTAAAATAAATACTGTAGTATACACTGTAAGATAACTCTCTTGATACATGTGACTCTGAGCTCAACCCACCCCCTTCCCCCAACACTAGATACATTAACTCGGAGCTCAATTCCTCTCCCCCTCCACACACACACAGACACACACACTAGATACCTATGACTTTGGGCTCAACCCTCACCCCTGCCCAACTTGTCACACACACACACACACACAAGATACCTGTGGCTCAGGGCTCAACCCCCACACCCCCACCCCACACACACACACTAGATACCTGTGACTCGGGGCTCAACCCCCCACACACACACTATACTGGATACCTGTAACTCTGGGCTCAACCCCCCCACACACACACACTAGATACCTGTAACTCTGGGCTCAACCCCCACACACACACACACACACACACTAGATACCTGTGACTCGGGGCTCAACTCCCACACACACACCAGATACCTGTAACTCTGGGCTCAACCCCCACACACACACTAGATACCTGTAACTCTGGGCTCAACCCCCACACACACACACTAGATACCTGTGACTCGGGGCTCAGGAGCACATCGTAATAGTCCCGCTGATGAGACTGTAGGTCAGGGTGATAGAGATAGCTAGTGTCGCCGTGTTCTGACTGCAACGCAATGTGTACATTTATACATGTTTGTGTTGTGTGTGTGTGTGTTGGGCCACACACATATGTATGAGGCCAAGAACATATATCTATGTGTGTGTGTTTGCCTATAAACATACGTACATAATTATTTATATGTAGTAATATAAACATGTAGATTTGTGTATGTGTGTGTGCGTTGCGTGTGTGTGTGTGTGTGAGAGAGAGAGGGCAGAGGGTGTTGCGTGTGTGGGGTATAAATGAGTGTGTATGTGAGGGAGAGAAGAAAGACACTGTAAACATGTATATTTGTAGGTGTAAAAATATAAAGCTGTGTTATGTGTTGAACAATAAACATGTATATTTATGTTTGTTAAAACTATAAACATGTAAGTGTATGAGTGTCCTACTATACACATGTATTTTTATGTGTGTTCAACTATAAACATGTATGCAGTGGTACCTCGGGTAACGAACACCTCAGGTCACGAACAACAACTTCGAAAATGTTATGTCTCGGGTAACGAACAAAGGCAAGCGAGAGAAAGCAAGGTGTAACGTTGGAGACAAACGATCGCGTACAGTACAAACAGTACTACAGATGAGCTTGTGGATCTTCAGAATGAACAGCTAAAGACATTAAAGGAGGAGCAGTCGTCCGATGATGAATAGTCAGTGACTGTTTCAACTGCCAGGATTACAGAAATTTGTAGCAAGTGGGCAGACGTCGAAGACTTCAATGTGAGCCATCATCCGAACAAACTTGTTGCTAACAGGGCAGTAAACCTGATGAATGATAACACGATGGCCTACTTCAGAAAGATTCTACAGCAAAGGAAGCGACAATTTTCCCTTGATAGTTTCTTGGTGCAGAAAGATTCCCAGTCAGCTGCCAAGAAACGGCGACAAGATACTCCTGAAACTAATGATTCAGAATAACAAAGAAAGTGACAAATTTCCCGTGATCGTTTTCTTGGTAATAAAGACAGACTAAATCTCTTTTTATTTTACATTTAATTCATTTGGTTGTTTTCTTTCTCTTTATTTAAAACATGAAGTACACATATTCTTTGCGTTTTGTCAGGTAAACGACCGGATGTTAATAAAAAAAAGAACCATTCTTTCATCTTGAAAGGGATTGTCTTTATTTAATTGATTTAAATGTTTCAGGTTACGAACGTTTCGGGTTACGAACAGAGTTCTGGAACGAATTAAGTTCGTAACCCGAGGTACCGCTGTATTTATGTTTATCAAGACTATGATCTTGTTTATGTGTAAGGCTAAAAACATGTAGATTTATATATTTTGAGACAATAACCAAGTATTTTTATATGTGTTGAGATTATAAACATATATATTTATGTTATCAAGACTATACATATGTTTAGTTATGTATGTTGACACTATAACAATGTATATTTATGTGTCAACATTATAAATATGCATGTACGTAAGCACTATAAACATATATGTACGTCTGTCAAGACTATACACATGTGTATTTATCTATGTATATGTGTCAGGACACAAATGTGTATATTTATGTTCGTATTAATATCACAACATATACAAGTATATTTATGTCTGTATTCATATCGGAACATGTACAAGTATATTTATGTCTATATTCATGTCGGAACATGTACAAGTATATTTATGTCTATATTCATGTCAGAACATGTACAAGTATATTTATGTCTATATTCATGCTGGAACATATACAAGTATATTTATGTCTATATTCATGTCAGAACATGTACAAGTATATTTATGTCTATATTCATGTCAGAACATGTACAAGTATATTTATGTCTATATTCATGTCAGAACATGTACAAGTATATTTATGTCTATATTCATGCTGGAACATATACAAGTATATTTATGTCTATATTCATGCTGGAACATATACAAGTATATTTATGTCTATATTCATATCGGAACATGTACAAGTATATTTATGTCTATATTCATGCTGGAACATATACAAGTATATTTATGTCTATATTCATGTCAGAACATATACAAGTATATTTATGTCTGTATTCATGCTGGAACATATACAAGTATATTTATGTCTATATTCATATCGGAACATGTACAAGTATATTTATGTCTATATTCATGCTGGAACATATACAAGTATATTTATGTCTGTATTCATGTCGGAACATATACAAGTATATTTATGTCTATATTCATGTCAGAACATATACAAGTATATTTATGTCTATATTCATGTCAGAACATATACAAGTATATTTATGTCTGTATTCATGCTGGAACATATACAAGTATATTTATGTCTATATTCATGTCAGAACATATACAAGTATATTTATGTCTATATTCATGTCAGAACATATACAAGTATATTTATGTCTATATTCATGTCAGAACATATACAAGTATATTTATGTCTATATTCATGTTAGAACATATACAAGTATATTTATGTCTGTATTCATGTCAGAACATATACAAGTATATTTATGTCTATATTCATGTCAGAACATATACAAGTATATTTATGTCTATATTCATGTCAGAACATATACAAGTATATTTATGTCTATATTCATGTCGGAACATATAGAAGTATATTTATGTCTATATTCATGCCAGTACATATACAAGTATATTTATGTCTATATTCATGTCAGAACATATACAAGTATATTTATGTCTATATTCATGTCTGAACATATACAAGTATATTTATGTCTATATTCATGTCAGAACATATACAAGTATATTTATGTCTGTATTCATGTTGGAACATATACAAGTATATTTATGTCTATATTCATGTCTGTCTGTCAGGTCTTAGTCAGATATGACTGAGCTACCGTATAACAGTAGACGGTACTACCTGGTTTCTGTTAGCGCTGAACGTTGGGCGGCGCTTACCAAACCCGACACCCCACATTGTGCCAACGGCTTCGGGCGGAAGAGCGCAATTGGGAGGGTACAAGCCTTACCCTGGTGCGAGGAAATGCAAGCTAAAGACAAAATGTCATGGCAGGGCAGACCAGGCCCTAAGCCTTGGTTGGCGACTGGTCTAGGATCGAAGCTCCGACAGGCGGACAGTTAGAGCATTGCTTTGCTGATCCGGCAGCTTCTGCAGCTTGTCTTGTTCCAGATGTAGGGGTGTTACCTTTCCTCTGGAGTAAACTAGGCAGGCCGAGAGAGGGATCATGCTGCATGGGCAACACATGATCTCAATATTTTAGCCCAGGCTTTGTGCTATGGAGACAGTCTGGGAGAACAGGAAGCTTACTGCCAAAACAAAAGTCCTTGTCTATCAAGCCTGTGTCCTTAGTACTCTTCTCTATGGTAGTGAAACCTGGACAACTTACTCACACCAAGAGAACAACTTAAACAGCTTTCATATGCGGTGTCTGCGAAGAATTCTTGGTATTAAGTGGCAAGACAAAATCACAAATACTGAAGTATTGGAAAGATCAGGTTGTGTGACAGTTTATTCCATGCTCAGTCTTCGTAGACTTAGATGGATAGGACATCTTAGGAGGATGGATGATGGTAAAATACCAAAGGATATCTTTTTTGGTGAATTACAGATGGGTAAGAGATCTCAGGGTCGGCCTCTACTACGATACAAAGATGTGTGTAAGCGGGACATGATTGATACAGGCATTGATAATGCACATTGGGAGCAAGTCGCCGCTGAACGTGTTGCATGGAGGGCAAATATCAGAAATGGAATAAAGTCAAAGGAGAAAATTATTGCAGAAAAGTCACACACCAAGCGTTTGAGACGTAAGATGGTGCATGATGGTGGAAATGACCACGTGTTCACATGCACCCACTGTGAACGGACATTTACAGCGCAAATTGGCCTTATCAGTCACACTCGCTACCGCCATAGTTAAAAGTTATTATGCCTTTTTAAAGCACAAACTATCGTCTGTCAAGACGGCAAGGTGCCAATGATTGATGATATTCATGTCAGAACATATACAAGTATATTTATGTCTATATTCATGCCAGAACATATACAAGTATATTTATGTCTGTATTCATGTTGGAACATATACAAGTATATTTATGTCTATATTCATGTCAGAACATATACAAGTATATTTATGTCTATATTCATGTTGGAACATATACAAGTATATTTATGTTGGAATATATTCATTCCTTGAATGAACAGGGAATAACGGCCAGGCCCTCAACAAGGGGATTTGACCTAGAGGCGTTCAGCCATATCCCTCAGCTGAGAGCCTTAGCCTAAGTGTCTGGACCTGTGTAAGAGTGTATTACTGCTATGGTGGTATCTGGTCGTCTTCGCGCCTCTGACTTTCATTTTTGATTAATGAAAACAATCTTACATCTCGCCCCATAAAGGGCAACCACAATTGGTTTTGAGCTAATAAAAGTGCTCTTTCCATGAGGGTTGGAGCTCAGTAAGCATGTATTAGCTCTAGAATTGCCACAGCTATCCAAGTAAGATCGTGTCATTTAAGGAACCTTGACTGATTTAATGAGCCATTCGCGGTTTCACCATGAGACAGTGTGAGCTTAGACATGCATGGCTTAATCTTTGAGACAAGCATATAATTACTGGCAGGATCAACCAGATATATATCGTACAGATGGACTATTCACACACACATAGGCCAAGAGTAGCAATCGCTCCGCACGCTCTCAGTACCCGGTGATATGCAAAACCACTGGACGCCTACCGACAAGCTCTCAAGCTATGCAAGACAGGACTGTTCAAAAAGCTATGCCAGTTTACTGACTGCAGGCAGACTATTCATCGAGAGAGAGAGAGAGAGAGAGATAGAGAGAGAGAGAGAGAGAGAGAGAGAGAGTGGATTCTTATCAAGACCTTGTCGAACGATCGTACAAAAATTGCTTTTTCGCCAGCTCAAACCGCGACTCCAGCTTCACGCTGCGGTCACATTCTCGAAACGACTGCCTTGCTAACTTGCATCGGCTGGGAAGTTCCCAAATGGGTGCACCTCACACAGCCATCCAAGACAATGAGCGCCAGATGCAGGAGGAACATATACAAGTATATTTATGTCTATATTCATGCCGGAACATATACAAGTATATTTATGTCTGTATTCATGCTGGAACATATACAAGTATATTTATGTCTATATTCATGTCAGAACATATACAAGTATATTTATGTCTATATTCATGTCAGAACATATACAAGTATATTTATGTCTATATTCATGCTGGAACATATACAAGTATATTTATGTCTATATTCATGTCAGAACATATACAAGTATATTTATGTCTATATTCATGTCAGAACATATACAAGTATATTTATGTCTATATTCATGTCAGAACATATACAAGTATATTTATGTCTATATTCATGTCAGAACATATACAAGTATATTTATGTCTATATTCATGTCAGAACATATACAAGTATATTTATGTCTATATTCATGTCAGAACATATACAAGTATATTTATGTCTATATTCATGTCAGAACATATACAAGTATATTTATGTCTATATTCATGTCAGAACATATACAAGTATATTTATGTCTATATTCATGTCAGAACATATACAAGTATATTTATGTCTATATTCATGTCAGAACATATACAAGTATATTTATGTCTATATTCATGTCAGAACATATACAAGTATATTTATGTCTATATTCATGTCAGAACATATACAAGTATATTTATGTCTATATTCATGTCAGAACATATACAAGTATATTTATGTCTATATTCATGCTGGAACATATACAAGTATATTTATGTCTATATTCATGTCAGAACATATACAAGTATATTTATGTCTATATTCATGTCAGAACATATACAAGTATATTTATGTCTATATTCATGTCAGAACATATACAAGTATATTTATGTCTATATTCATGTCAGAACATATACAAGTATATTTATGTCTATATTCATGTCAGAACATATACAAGTATATTTATGTCTATATTCATGTCAGAACATATACAAGTATATTTATGTCTATATTCATGTCAGAACATATACAAGTATATTTATGTCTATATTCATGCTGGAACATATACAAGTATATTTATGTCTATATTCATGTCAGAACATATACAAGTATATTTATGTCTATATTCATGTCAGAACATATACAAGTATATTTATGTCTATATTCATGTCGGAACATATACAAGTATATTTATGTCTGTATTCATTCAGAACATATACAAGTATATTTATGTCTATATTCATGTCAGAACATATACAAGTATATTATGTCTATATTCATGTCAGAACATATACAAGTATATTTATGTCTATATTCATGTCAGAACATATACAAGTATATTTATGTCTATATTCATGCTGGAACATATACAAATATATTTATGTCTGTATTCATGCTGGAACATATACAAGTATGGAGATGGAGATGGCCGCTGTCTCCAGGACACTGGCATACTAGCTTGGGTGGCAGGACAGCAGTACGGATCGACTGGTGGGTACTGATCACATTCTAATGCTGGTCTATCTACAACAAACATGGGGTCAAGCCTGATCAAGCATGTCGATGCTGTCTTCAGGCACTGGCATACTAGCACAGGTGGCAGGACAGCAGTACGGATCGACTGGTGGGTACTGATCACATTCTAATGCTGGTCTATCTACAACAAACATGGGGTCAAGCCTGATCAAGCATGTCGATGCTGTCTTCAGGCACTGGCATACTAGCACAGGTGGCAGGACAGCAGTACGGATCGACTGGTGGGTACTGATCACATTCTAATGCTGGTCTGGTCTATCTATAACAGACATGGGATCAAGCATGTCGATGCTGTATTCAGGGTCAAGAGAGGAGACATCATAACACCTGGAGTTTAGCATGGCTGAATGGATAAGAGTGTTAGTTCTGAAACATCTGGTGTGCTGATACTGAGGTTGTGAGTTCAACCCTTACACCGGTCAGTTGGACTAAAATGTTGACTTCTCGCCCTTGACGTGGGGAAAAAAATTTCAAGTACCTCTGAAGTCAGAGTGGGTTCACCTGATGCTGAGGGGCACTGGTAATAGGGAAAGCTAATCCACACGCAAAATTCAGTCCAGTGCACGAGAAGTAGTAGCTCGTGTATGGACTACGCTAGAGTTCTAAGTGAGGGCAGGCGCGCGCGCGCGCGCGCGCGCGCACACACACACACACACACACACACACACACACACACATACATAAATCCAAAACACAAAACAAAAATATCAACACCTCATGAGAACAGTCAGGAGAAATACTTGAGGGATGGCTGCAGCATTGGAGGACTGAGCACACATGACAGTGCCCATAGTGCAGTGACTTCATTCAGTGTCACACTATATCACATAACATACATTACATAACATTACATAACCCACGACTGAACAAACACAAGTGCACACCCAGCCAGGCCCGTGCACACCCAGCCAGGTCCACACGCACCCAGCCAGGTCCACACGCACCCAGCCAGGTCCACACGCACCCAGCCAGGTCCACACGCACCCAGCCAGGTCCACACACACCCAGCCAGGTCCACACACACCCAGCCAGGTCCACACACACCCAGCCAGGTCCACACACACACCCAGCCAGGTCCACACACACACCCAGCCAGGTCCACACACACCCAGCCAGGTCCACACACACCCAGCCAGGTCCACACACACACCCAGCCAGGTCCACACACACACCCAGCCAGGTCCACACACACACCCAGCCAGGTCCACACACACCCAGCCAGGTCCACACACACCCAGCCAGGTCCACACACACCCAGCCAGGTCCAGACACACCTAGCCAGGTCCACACACACCCAGCCAGGTCCACACACTCAGCCACGTCCACACACTCAGCCACGTCCACACACACCCAGCCAGGTCCACACACACCCAGCCAGGTCCACACACACCCAGCCAGGTCCACACACACCCAGCCAGGTCCACACACACCCAGCCAGGTCCACACACACCCAGCCAGGTCCACACACACCCAGCCAGGTCCACACACCCAGCCAGGTCCACACACACCCAGCCAGGTCCACACACACCCAGCCAGGTCCACACACACCCAGCCAGGTCCACACACCCAGCCAGGCCCACACAC
Source organism: Cepaea nemoralis (assembly GCA_014155875.1). Classification (NCBI taxonomy): domain Eukaryota; kingdom Metazoa; phylum Mollusca; class Gastropoda; order Stylommatophora; family Helicidae; genus Cepaea; species Cepaea nemoralis. The sequence continues at coordinate 283,952 of JACEFZ010004305.1, forward strand.
ACCCAGCCAGGTCCACGCACACCCAGACAGGTCCACACACACCCAGCCAGGTCCACACACAATTCTTGTGACCATGTTTTTGTTGGTGCTTGCCCGCTTTGAGCCCAAGTGTAGTCCACACACACAACTTCCAGTAATGCTGGACTGAATTTTGCGTGTGGATTAGCTTGTTCCTATTAAAAGTGTCCCTTGCTATCAGGCGAAAGTATGCAGATCTTGTCAGGATAGCCCAAATAATGTTAACAGTACGAGGCTCGTCCAGTAAGTATGCAGATCTGGTTAGGATATCCCAGATATGAAGATGACCAAGTCCAGTCACCATAATAATGTTAACAGTACGAGGCTCATCCAGTAAGTATGCAGATCTGGTTAGGATATCCCAGATATGAAGATGACCAAGTCCAGTCACCATAATAATGTTAACAGTACGAGGGTCGTCCAGCAAGTATGCAGATCTGGTTAGGATATCCCAGATATGAAGATGACCAAGTCCAGTCACCATAATAATGTTAACAGTACGAGGGTCGTCCAGCAAGTATGCAGATTGTGTCAGGATAGCCGAGATATGAAGATGACAAAGTCCAGTCACCACCCCACAGTCAATTGTACACATCTGGCACTGGTGGTGGGATGGGCTGGTATCACCAGTTTTTTCACGTTATGTTTTTCAAAATGGCATCGGATCATGTGATTCCAGTAACAAAAAATCTGTGTGCTGATACTGAGGTTGTGAGTTCAACCCTTACACCGGTCAGTCAGGGGAAGGCTAACCTCACTAAAAAATGCCCGCCGGAAGTCGGAAGTGTCGTCCTACGGGTGGCAAACTAAAAATTGACACTACGCATTTACGTCCGAGTGAAATGTCTCGTCCGATTGTCTCCCGTGCTAGGAACAGCTCTGACTACCTAGTTTCCGAATGCCGCTCTTGTTCGGAACAGCTCTGACTAGGTAGTTTTCCGAATGTCCGCCGTGCCTGGAACAGCTCTGATGGGTACAGGGACAAGCACATGTCCGAAAACTCGCTTAGTGGAAACCAACCGCAGAGCCGACTGGTTTGTGCAGGAACGGCCCAGGGCGAGCGAAATGCCCAATATATTGAAGTGAGGAATTAAAACAGCCATGAGCAGGACGTGACGATTCCCTCGGTAAACCCAGCACCAGAGCGTTATGTGCCGGCTCTGCAATTATGGAAGCCACCCAGGATGGCGGAAAATGCTATGGACTGTCCCTGCCTTCACTTGAGGGATGACCGTGTAGTCTTCGACTGTTCCAACTAGACCAGCTGAGATGTGGACGGTACCACAAAAGTGAGAGTCTCCCAGGATTGCTAACCTGGTCAAAAATGCACGCTAAAAGTCGGATGTGTTGGCCTGAGGGTTTCGACCCGAGGGTGCCTAACCAGACACACCGCAATCACATCTGAAAAAATCACTCCGGATGAACGCAAAGAAGAAGAAGAAGACACCGGTCAGTTGGACTAAAATGTTGACTTCTCGCCCTTGACGTGGGGAAAAAAATGTCAAGTACCTCTGAAGTCAGAGTGGGTTCACCTGATGCTGAGGGGCACTGGTAATAGGGAAAGCTAATCCACACACAAAATTCAGTCCAGTGCACTAAAATTAGTAGCTCGTGTATGGACTATGCTAGAGTTCTAAGTGAGGGAACACACACATAAATCCATAACACAAAACAAAAATATCAACACCTCATGAGAACAGTCAGGAGAAATACTTGAGGGATGGCTGCAGCATTGGAGGACTGAGCACACATGACAGTGCCCATAGTGCAGTGACTTCATTCAGTGTCACACTATATCACATAACTAACATTACATAACCCACGACTGAACAAACACAAGTGCACACCCAGCCAGGTCCACGCACACCCAGCCAGGTCCACACACACCCAGCCAGGTCCACACACACCCAGCCAGGTCCACACACACCCAGCCAGGACCACACACACCCAGCCAGGTCCACACACCCAGCCAGGTCCACACACCCAGCCAGGTCCACACACACCCAGACAGGTCCACACACCCAGCCAGGTCCACACACCCAGCCAGGTCCACACACACCCAGACAGGTCCACACACCCAGCCAGGCCCACACACACCCAGCCAGGTCCACACACACCCAGCCAAGTCCACACACACCCAGCCAGGTCCACACACACCCAGCCAGGTCCACACACACCCAGCCAGGTCCACACACCCAGCCAGGTCCACACACACCCAGACAGGTCCACACACCCAGCCAGGCCCACACACACCCAGCCAGGTCCACACATACCCAGCCAGGTCCACACACACCCAGCCAGGTCCACACACAATTGGTGTGACCATGTTTTTGTTGGTGCTTGCCCGCTTTGAGCCCAAGTATAGTCCACACACACAACTTCCAGTAATGCTGGACTGAATTTTGCGTGTGGATTAGCTTGTTCCTATTAAAAGTGTCCCTCGCTATCAGGCGAAAGTATGCAGATCTTGTCAGGATAGCCCAAATAATGTTAACAGTACGAGGCTCGTCCAGTAAGTATGCAGATCTGGTTAGGATATCCCAGATATGAAGATGACCAAGTCCAGTCACCATAATAATGTTAACAGTACGAGGGTCGTCCAGCAAGTATGCAGATCTGGTTAGGATATCCCAGATATGAAGATGACCAAGTCCAGTCACCATAATAATGTTAACAGTACGAGGGTCGTCCAGCAAGTATGCAGATCTGGTTAGGATATCCCAGATATGAAGATGACCAAGTCCAGTCACCATAATAATGTTAACAGTACGAGGGTCGTCCAGCAAGTATGCAGATTGTGTCAGGATAGCCGAGATATGAAGATGACAAAGTCCAGTCACCACCCCACAGTCAATTGTACACATCTGGCACTGGTGGTGGGATGGGCTGGTATCACCAGTTTTTTCACGTTATGTTTTTCAAAATGGCGTCGGACCATGTGATTCCAGTGCAAGAACAGCTTGTTGTGAAATATTTGGTGAAGGAAGGTTCAAAACCCGCTGAAATTCATCGTCGAATGTCATGTTTCTCTGGAGAACAGACTGTGGCACATTCATCAGTGTGTGAATGGTGCAAACGCTCTCGTGAAGGTCAAGTGAAAAGTGTCATTACGAGTGAAGCCATACACAGCGTGGAAAAGGTTGTTTTGGACGATCAGCGAGTTACTGTGTACAAAGTCATCATGGCTACTGGCATAAGCAAATGTTCCGTGGACATTATCATCATGGGTGACCTCAATATTCATCCAGTTACCTGTCTATGGATGCCGAAACAACACATATTTTACCACAAAACAGCAAGAGTAGCAATTTGACAAGAACTGTTGGGTCAGTACAAAGGTGAAGGCAATGATTTTCAGCAGTGCATCGTTATAACAGATAAGACATGGGTGCATCACTACACGCCTGAAACAAAGAGATCGTCCATGCAATGGAAACAGCCAGGGTGATTGCTAACCAACAAGCTCTTTCAGTGGGTCAGTGGAAACATCCAGGATGATTGCTAACCAACAAGCTCTTTCAGTGGGTCAGTGGAAACATCCAGGATAATTGCCAACCAACAAGCTCTTTCAGTGGGTCAGTGGAAACATCCAGGATGATTGCCAACCAACAAGCTCTTTCAGTGGGTCAGTGGAAACATCCAGGATGATTGCTAACCAACAAGCTCTTTCAGTGGGTCAGTGGAAACATCCAGATGATTGCCAACCAACAAGCTCTTTCTGTGGGTCAGTGGAAACATCCAGGATGATTGCCAACCAACAAGCTCTTTCAGTGGGTCAGTGGAAACATCCAGGATGATTGCCAACCAACAAGCTCTTTCAGTGGGTCAGTGGAAACATCCAGATGATTGCCAACCAACAAGCTCTTTCTGTGGGTCAGTGGAAACATCCAGGATGATTGCCAACCAACAAGCTTCTTTCTGTGGGTCAGTGGAAACATCCAGGATGATTGCCAACCAACAAGCTCTTTCTGTGGGTCAGTGGAAACATCCAGAATGATTGCCAACCAACAAGCTCTTTCAGTGGGTCAGTGGAAACATCCAGGATGATTGCCAACCAACAAGCTCTTTCTGTGGGTCAGTGGAAACATCCAGGATGATTGCCAACCAACAAGCTCTTTCTGTGGGTCAGTGGAAACATCCAGGATGATTGCCAACCAACAAGCTCTTTCTGTGGGTCAGTGGAAACATCCAGGATGATTGCCAACCAACAAGCTCTTTCTGTGGGTCAGTGGAAACATCCAGGATGATTGCCAACCAACAAGCTCTTTCTGTGGGTCAGTGGAAACATCCAGAATGATTGCCAACCAACAAGCTCTTTCTGTGGGTCAGTGGAAACATCCAGGATGATTGCCAACCAACAAGCTCTTTCTGTGGGTCAGTGGAAACATCCAGGATGATTGCCAACCAACAAGCTCTTTCTGTGGGTCAGTGGAAACATCCAGGATGATTGCCAACCAACAAGCTCTTTCAGTGGGTCAGTGGAAACATCCAGATGATTGCCAACCAACAAGCTCTTTCTGTGGGTCAGTGGAAACATCCAGGATGATTGCCAACCAACAAGCTCTTTCTGTGGGTCAGTGGAAACATCCAGGATGATTGCCAACCAACAAGCTCTTTCTGTGGGTCAGTGGAAACATCCAGATGATTGCCAACCAACAAGCTCTTTCTGTGGGTCAGTGGAAACATCCAGGATGATTGCCAACCAACAAGCTCTTTCAGTGGGTCAGGTTATGGCATCAGTGTTTACGGACGACAAGGATGTTGTGAGTGTGGATTTCTTGAACAGGGGAGACACTATCAATGCTGACTATTACTCCTAGTGAGTACACTATTTTCTAACAAAGTTCAGAAAGACAATCACCATAAACAAATAGGACTGTCCAGCAAAGTTGTCATTCTTCAACCCGACAATGCCATACAGTTGCCAAAACTATGGCAATTACTACCCATTTGCATTGCAAGGTACTGCCACACCCATCTTACAGTCTTACACCCTCTTACAGTCCTGACTTGACTCCAAGTGATTTTCACATTTCTGGCCCTCTGAAACAGAATCTCGGAGGACAACAGTTTGACACAGATGACGAAGTGCGTCAGGTAGGTCTCGACTGGCTCAGGGACCAGCCAAAAGAATGTTATGCTGCCAGAATCTCATAGCCCGATGGAGAATGTGTTGTAGTGGCAGGTAATTAGGTCAAAAACATTGTACAGGTAATTTCATTTCATCTCTTATAGTAATCTAGAGTTGACATCAGTCGGGGAGCTTACTGGAAGACACTCATACAGCAGTGAATAATACTCCTTCCACCAAACAATTATACCCATATGAGGATGTCATACAAACAGATACAGCAACATAATCGCAATGATGATACAACATGGCCACCGAATGAAGCAAACATGACCACGACAAATAACATACAGGCTACAAGCTGTCACAAGATCACAACATTGACCAGCAGATCAAGCAAACATGTCCACAACAAACAACTTAGTCTACAGTCACAAGATCACAACATTGACCAGCAGATCATGCAGACACCCACAGTCAACTCATGTTCCCTCCCATTCTGCTACTCACCTCTGTGTGCCCACTGTCAGCGGAGGCTGAAGTGCCAAGTTTGGCGGAGGTGATGTTGAAGGCCGCAGCATCAGACTCTGAGAAAAGATGAGGTGTTCATTATTACCGACCACAAACATTCCCAGTCCCCACATTCTGGGGCAACTGCCGACCAAGGCATCTCTGTGTGGTACAGCATCAGCACACTCACATATTATCTCGGAAAAATATGGTACACAACCTTCCGAAGGTGTGGGTGGAGGAATCTTTTCTGGTGTTGGTTCAGCAAAATGAAACAGTGAGAGAGAGAGAGAGAGAGAGAGAGAGAGAGAGAGAGAGAGAGAGAGAGAGAGAGAGAGAGAGAGAGAGAGAGAGAGAGAGAGAGAGAGAGAGAGAGAGAGGGGGAGACAGAGGGGGAAGGGCGACAGAGGGAGGGAGACAATTGGAGAGAGAGACACAGACAGACAGACAGACAGACAGACAGACAGACAGACAGACAGACAGACAGACAGAGATGAGGACTATGCCAAACTAAAATGAGACTATACAATAAACGTCAAATATCTGATGACCAGGACAATCAAGTGACCATCTGATGACCAGGACAATCAAGTGACCATCTGATGACCAGGACAATCAAGTGACCATCTGATGACCAGGACAATCAAGTGACCAACTGATGACCAGGACAATCAAGTGACCATCTGATGGCCCAGGACAATCAAGTGACCATTTGATGAGCAGGACAATCAAGTGACCATTTGATGGCAAGGACAATCAAGTGACCATTTGATGGCAAAGGACAATCAAGTGACCATCTGATGGCAAGGACAATCAAGTGACCATCTGATGACCAGGACAATCAAGTGACCATCTGATGACCAGGACAACACTATATGTGACATGCAGCCACAGTTAGTCTTGTTTCTCAGCTGAGCTTCTTCTGTATGTGTGGTGGACTTTGTTGCTGCTTGGATAACCAACACAACTTGAAGTCAAACACGATTATCATTCAATGCTAAACAGATGAACACACTTGGAAAACAGTCACGGACTAACACTTTTACAAAATAACACTTTTTACTTAATAATGTGCACAGACACAACAAATTAAAGCTTATAATACGTGCACAGACAACAAATTAACAATTATAATATGTACACAGATACAACAAATTAAAGCTTATAATGTGTGCACAGATAACAAATTAAAGCTTATAACATGTACACAAATACAACAAATTAAAGCTTATAATATGTACACAAATACAACAAATTAAAGCTTATAACATGTACACAGACAACAAATTAAAGCTTATAACATGTACACAAACACAACAAATTAAAGCTTATAACATGTACACAAATACAACAAATTAAAGCTTATAACATGTACACAAATACAACAAATTAAAGCTTATATGTACACAAATACAACAAATTAAATGTTATAACATGTACACAAATACAACAAATTAAAGCTCATAACATGTACACAAATACAACAAATTAAAGCTTACAATATGTACACAAATACAACAAATTAAAGCTTATAATATGTACACAAATACAACAAATTAAAGCTTATAACATGTACACAAATACAACAAATTAAAGCTTATAACATGTACACAAATACAACAAATTAAAGCTTATATGTACACAAATACAACAAATTAAATGTTATAACATGTACACAAATACAACAAATTAAAGCTTATAACATGTACACAAATACAACAAATTAAAGCTTATAACATGTACACAAATACAACAAATTAAAGCTTATAATATGTACACAAATACAACAAATTAAAGCTTATATGTACACAAATACAACAAATTAAAGCTTATAATATGTACACAGATACAACAAATTAAAGCTTATAACATGTACACAAATACAACAAAATAAAGCTTATATGTACACAAATACAACAAATTAAAGCTTATAATATGTACACAAACACAACAAATTAAAGCTTATAACATGTACACAAATACAACAAATTAAAGCTTATAACATGTACACAAATACAACAAATTAAAGCTTATAACATGTACACAAACACAACAAATTAAAGCTAACAATATGTGCACATAAATCTACCAGGAAAAGATGCAGATATAAATGACCTACACCTTGACCCTCAGTGTGCAGACTTCAAACCCACAAGTGAAACTTTCCACGGAAGAGCCAAGCAGGTGTGGCAAATTTGGACAGGAGTGACATACAAACTGGTACTGTGTGACAAACTCGGACAGGTATGACAGACTTGGAGATGTCTGACAAACTGGGACATGTCTGGCAAACTGGGACAATTTCACTTCAATCAAACAACCACAATCTAGGGCAGACTAGCCATCATATTCCCTTACTATGGGTTATGTCCATAAATGTCAGTGTAGAGCTATTTAGCTTACAGATGTGAAGATTATCTGGCATGATAGAACATGCTCCATTTCTGTCACACAGACAACAGACTAAAGCTAAAGCTGGAGACACAGACTCACCCAGGCATGCTTTCTCAGTGACTCATTGAGTATGCTCAGAAAGATTCGGATGGGCTCTGCTTGAAGACAGTAGGTGGAGACACATACTCACCCAGGCATGCTTTCTCAGTGACTCATTGAGTATGCTCAGGAAGATTCGGATGAGCTCGGCTTGAAGACAGTGGGTGGAGACACAGACTCACCCAGGCATGCTTTCTCAGTGACTCAATGAGGGTGTCAAGCGTAGAAAGTATTGTATACACACAGTTCAAAAATGCAAGCGAAGATGGGCAGACTAGTGGGCGGAGCTAATGTGGTCACGTGACGCGCCCAGGTCAAAGCTGGAAAAAGGTTGCGCTCAAGTTAGACTGAGCTGGGCTTGAGACAAGGAGGTTGTGTTTGTGAAAGTTCTGTGTGTTGAAGGCATTTTCTGCGAAGGTTACAGTTATGGAAGTGCAGTTAACTGTGAAGGAGTGTCGGTGGTCCATACAGCTATGAGGGAAGAAGTAGTACATTGAAGTAACCGACTGCCGATGGCCCAGTACATGTTTGATCGGCTGGGGCGAGAGAGCTGACCTCGTTTTCTGAACACTGTGCATGACGGCGAGAGAAACACGCCGTGACACGGTGGGCACTTGTGTAATGTAAGTAACTATTAACAGTTAGCAGTTAATTGTATATTGTTTTGTGCAACGACAACAGGAAATAAACACCGATTAGTAGTATGATGGGCACACTATTGCTAGACAGTTGGTGGGATGGTCATGCCCAGAACACTGGAAGGCTAGATGCTGGTGGGGTATGATGACAACCACGGTAAGGACTGTGATGTAATAAAGTGTTCATGTACTCTGAGGACGCGTTATGGACTTGTGTTGTGTGCCCGAAAGATTCGTACAGAGAGCAAGCGAGCCTGTTGTGATATTTCTAAAGTCTTCTAAATCCTAGACACAAAACCAAGATAGTCGGACATGATGGGTGAGTTCCGGCTCTTGGCACTTGGGGGATCGTCCCAATGTGGAGATTTCTGTTTTCAGTCATACACATGGCCAGTCTGTCCCAATGTGAGGATTTCTGTCTTCAGTGATACACATGGTCAGTCTGTAGTGTGAAGACTGATATATTCAAAGAGCCACATTTAGTGAAGAAATGTTATCAAACACACGCACACACCTGCATGGCTCACATTGTGGCTTTCACTGTTACCTTAACTTAAATTTGTCAACAATAACAAAACTAGAAATGAAACAATGTAACGAAGATTTTTCCAACAGGAAAGCATTTTGTTCTTGAAATCTACACACCTTGGGCCGCGGCAGTTGTAACCATCCTGGTTGTACTGAAGCCTGTGTTAGAGAAATGGAGATAATTGACATGGAGAGTCAGCGGGAGACGCATCTGGCATGGTACAACAAGTTTACACTAATATATCAGCACTGTTCATGTTAATAGAGTGGAGGGGGTATCCCCCTAGACCACCCAGTCTCCACACGTGGAACATTGATGTCAATGGAACATTTGATGATGATGGAGATCAGATATTAATCTGATGGCAAGGGACCATTTGACAGTAGAAAATTTGTTGACAGTGGAACATTTTATGACAACAGAACAATTTATGACAGTGGAACATTTGATGATAATGGAACATTTTGGGACAACGAAATATTTTTATAACAGTGGAACATTTGATGATAATGGAACATTTTATAACTGGAACATTTGATGACAACGGAACATTTGATGATAATGGAACATTTTGGGACAACGGAAAATTTTTATAACAGTGGAACATTTGATGATAATGGAACATTTTATAACAGTGGAACATTTGATGATAATGGAATATTTTATAACAGTGGAATATTTGATGATAATGGAACATTTTGGGACAACAGAACATTTTATAACAGTGGAACATTTGATGATAATGGAACATGTGATGATAATGGAACATTTTATAACAGTGGAACATTTGATGATAATGGAACATTTTATAACAGTGGAACATTTGATGATAATGGAACACTTTGGGACAACAGAACATTTTATAAAAGTGGAACATTTGATGATAATGGAACACTTTGGGACAACAGAACATTTTATAACAGTGGAACATTTGATGATAATGGAACATTTTATAACAGTGGAACATTTGATGATAATGGAACATTTTATAACATTGGAACATTTGATGATAATTGAACATTTTGGGACAATAGAACATTTTATAACAAAGGCACATTTGATGATAATGGAACATTTTGGGACAACGGAACACTTTATAACAGTGGAACATTTGATGATAATGAAACATTTTGGGACAACGGAACATTTTATAACAGTGGAACATTTGATGATAATGGAACATTTTATAACTGGAACATTTGATGACAACGGAACATTTGATGATAATGGAACATTTTGGGACAACGGAAAATTTTTATAACAGTGGAACATTTGATGATAATGGAACATTTTATAACAGTGGAACATTTGATGATAATGGAATATTTTATAACAGTGGAACATTTGATGATAATGGAACATTTTGGGACAACAGAACATTTTATAACAGTGGAACATTTGATGATAATGGAACATGTGATGATAATGGAACATTTTATAACAGTGGAACATTTGATGATAATGGAACATTTTATAACAGTGGAACATTTGATGATAATGGAACACTTTGGGACAACAGAACATTTTATAACAGTGGAACATTTGATGATAATGGAACACTTTGGGACAACAGAACATTTTATAACAGTGGAACATTTGATGATAATGGAACATTTTATAACAGTGGAACATTTGATGATAATGGAACATTTTATAACATTGAAACATTTGATGATAATTGAACATTTTGGGACAACAGAACATTTTATAACAGTGGCACATTTGATGATAATGGAACATTTTGGGACAACGGAACACTTTATAACAGTGGAACATTTGATGATAATTGAACATTTTGGGACAATAGAACATTTTATAACAAAGGCACATTTGATGATAATGGAACATTTTGGGACAACGGAACACTTTATAACAGTGGAACATTTGATGATAATGAAACATTTTGGGACAACGGAACATTTTATAACAGTGGAACATTTGATGATAATGGAACATTTTATAACTGGAACATTTGATGACAACGGAACATTTGATGATAATGGAACATTTTGGGACAACGGAAAATTTTTATAACAGTGGAACATTTGATGATAATGGAACATTTTATAACAGTGGAACATTTGATGATAATGGAATATTTTATAACAGTGGAACATTTGATGATAATGGAACATTTTGGGACAACAGAACATTTTATAACAGTGGAACATTTGATGATAATGGAACATGTGATGATAATGGAACATTTTATAACAGTGGAACATTTGATGATAATGGAACATTTTATAACAGTGGAACATTTGATGATAATGGAACACTTTGGGACAACAGAACATTTTATAACAGTGGAACATTTGATGATAATGGAACACTTTGGGACAACAGAACATTTTATAACAGTGGAACATTTGATGATAATGGAACATTTTGGGACAACAGAACATTTTATAACAGTGGAACATTTGATGATAATGGAACATTTTGGAACAACAGAACATTTTATAACAGTGGAACATTTGATGATAATGGGACATTTTGGGACAACAGAACATTTTATAACAGTGGAACATTTGATGATAATGGGACATTTTGGGACAACAGAACATTTTATAACAGTGGCACATTTGATGATAATGGAACATTTTGGGACAACGGAACATTTTATAACAGTGGAACATTTGATGATAATGAAACATTTTGGGACAACAGAACATTTTATAACAGTGGAACATTTGATGATAATGGAACATTTTGGGACAGCAGAACATTTTATAACAGTGGAACATTTTATGATAATGGAACATTTTGGGACAACAGAACATTTTATAACAGTGGAACATTTGATGATAATAGAACATGTGATGATAATGGAACATTTTATAACAGTGGAACATTTGATGACAATGGAACATTTTGGGACAACAGAACATTTTATAACAGTGGAACATTTGATGATAATGGAACATTTTATAACAGTGGAACATTTGATGATAATGGAACATTTTGGGACAACAGAACGTTTTATAACAGTGGAACATTTTATGATAATGGAACATTTTATAACAGTGGAACATTTGATGATAATGGAACATTTTGCGACAAGAGAACATTTTATAACAGTGGAACATTTGATGATAATGGAACATTTTGGGACAACAGAACATTTTATAACAGTGGAACATTTGATGATAATGGAACATGTGATGATAATGGAACATTTTATAACAGTGGAACATTTGATGACAATGGAACATTTTGGGACAACAGAACATTTTATAACAGTGGAACATTTGATGATAATGGAACATTTTGGGACAACAGAACATTTTATAACAGTGGAACATTTGATGATAATGGAACATTTTGGGACAACAGAACGTTTTATAACAGTGGAACATTTTATGATAATGGAACATTTTATAACAGTGGAACATTTGATGATAATGGAACATTTTGCGACAAGAGAACATTTTATAACAGTGGAACATTTGATGATAATGGAACATTTTGGGACAACAGAACATTTTATAACAGTGGAACATTTGATGATAATGGAACATGTGATGATAATGGAACATTTTATAACAGTGGAACATTTGATGACAATGGAACATTTTGGGACAACAGAACATTTTATAACAGTGGAACATTTGATGATAATGGAACATTTTGGGACAACAGAACATTTTATAACAGTGGAACATTTGATGATAATGGAACATTTTGGGACAACAGAACATTTTATAACAGTGGAACATTTGATGACATAAGAACTGATGTGATCAATAAAGATGAAGACTGAGTGACACAGGGTTTATTGTGTACAAGATAGATATCGAGTGAGTGAGTGAGTGTGTGTGTGTGTTTGTATGTGTGTGTACAACATACATAGATGTGTGTGTGTCTCTCTCTCTCTCTCTCTCTCTCTCTCTCTCTCTCTCTCTCTCTCTCTCTCTCTCTCTCTCTCTCTCTCTCTCTCTCTGTGTGTGTGTGTGTGTGTCAACTACAAGAAATCATGAAACAGTTATGTATAAACTAAAAGTTGCAAATGTGGCAAACATTTCAGCACATAAAGGCAGGCAGGAGCTTTGAGATTGTGTTAATGGGTTCAGATGTGAAACAGCAAATATTGATGTGTTTCCATCATACAGATGTGAAGACAGATATATGCTGATGTGTAACAAACACACATGCAGGAACAACAACACAACAGCACCCACGAACATGCACCCACAAACATGGACATATCCAGTCACAGCATTCCCAGGACAATGACAGAAAACTGGCCCGACATGCAGAACACAGCATCCAACATCTCTTGCAAGCCACAGTGGCATCTCCAAGAGGAGGAGGAAGAGCAGAAGAAAGGGAAGATTGGGAGGAGGAGGAGAAGAAGAAGAAGAAGAAGAAGAAGAAGAAGAAGAAGAAGAAGAAGAAGAAGAAGAAGAAGAAGAAGAAGAAGAAGAAGAAGAAGAAGGAGAAGAAGAAGAAGAAGAAGAAGAAGAAGAAGAAGAAGAAGAAGAAGAAGAAGAAGAAGAAGAAGAAGAGGAAGAAGAAGAAGAAGAAGAAGAAGAAGAAGAAGAAGAAGAAGAAGAAGAAGAAGAAGAAGAAGAAGAAGAAGAAGAAGAAGAAAGGGAGGATTAGGAGGGGAAGAGGAAGAAGAAGAATGAGGAGGAGGAGGAGGAGGAGGAGGAGGAGGAGGAGGAGGAGGAGGAGGAGGAGGAGGAGGAGGAAATATGTAACATATGGAAGGTTATTTGCTGACTTCTAGAAGACATCAGTCATCCAGTCTCATGTGGCGAGATATCTGGACAGACAACTGGAGGCACAACCAACACATGCGACTGAAGTCTACAACTGACCACATAGGCTTGTCCTGGATGTACCCGCACAGAACAGATGTATACAGGGTGGGGACCTGGGAGCTGTGGCCACTCTCTACCTGATGGAAACATTACAGGTGATGTGATCATGTACACAGGTAACATGAGGTGACCAGTGCCGTTACCTTCAATGATATTTGTGGGGAACTCTGTGGGCAGTGAAGCCTTCAGCTTCTCTCTGAGCTCCTGTAGTCTGCTGTGGAAGTCTGGCAGCTCCTGGAGCTTGTCCTTCAACCAGCCCTGACAGAAAACACAATGTCTAGTGTACGCCACACAGCCAGACACAACATAATGTCTAGTGTACATCACACACAACACAATATCTAGTGTACATCACACACAACACAATGTCTAGTGTACATCACACAGCTAGTCACAACAATGTCTAGTGTACGCCACACTGCAGCAGTCAACTGACACAACCACACACAACACAATGTCTAGTCAATTTTGTTGTTACAATGTCAAGAGTGGTATGAGTGTGACATCACAGGCAGACCAACACAGTGATGGCATAAGGATAGTTTCTTCTTCTTCTTCTGCGTTCATCCAGTTTTTTTTTTTTTGGGATGTGATTGCGTTGTGCCTGTTTACAGAAAAGCTGCGTTCTTGCACCATTAGGCCGACACATCCGACTTCTGCGGGCATTTGTTGACCGGGTTAACCATCCCGGATAAGGATAGTTTAAAGATGGCCACCTCACTTTTGACATGCACCAAAGAGGAGCAGTGTTCTGTTATCAGTGTTATGATGAGTTAAGGGTGAAACTTGTAGAAATTCATCATTGAATGAAGGTCCCGTACGGTGGTGTATACCTGTCAATCCAACAAGTCCATAAGGGGAGTAGCAAGTTTCAAAACGGCATGACTTCTGTGACAGACTGTTCATGACCAGGTCAGGTACACTGAGCAGTGACCCCAGAGTAGGTTCTTCTACAGGAATCCAAGCACTTTATTGGCACTGGCAGACTGCATTGAACGCAGTGGCAATTAATCGAAAAATGATACATTAGTTCTTTACTTCAGAATATATTCACACACCCCAAAAAAAAAAGAAAAAAAGAATTAAGGTTGTCAATTGAATCCTCCTCGTACATATACAACATACAGTAGACTACATATGCAACATACTACACATACAATTATACATTAAACTACAGATACAACATACAGCACATACAACATACTGCACATACAATATAAAGTAAACTACAGATACAATATACAGCACATACAACATACTTTTTTTTTTTAAATTTGCATATCCTTTACCCCCGGGATGGTTAACCCGGTCAACAAATGCCCGCAGAAGTCGGATGTGTCGGCCTAACGACACAAGAACGCAGCTTTGCTGTAAACAGGCACAACGCAATCACATCCGGAACAGGACATCGCTGTCAACAGCAGCATCTTTCAGCTGTCTGTTGATTTCTTGGCAAGATTACGCTCAGTAGTTTGCCATTGCTTTCTGAGCGGCCGGCTCAGTTATCCCGCAAGTCACCAGCGGGGGTCGAACCGCCTCCAGCTCTCACCCGCTAAAAGACTGCGTGATAAACGGGATTACGGAGAAAGTGGTGTAACCCCTCGGCTAGAGAGACCGG
Source organism: Cepaea nemoralis (assembly GCA_014155875.1). Taxonomy (NCBI): domain Eukaryota; kingdom Metazoa; phylum Mollusca; class Gastropoda; order Stylommatophora; family Helicidae; genus Cepaea; species Cepaea nemoralis. The sequence goes on from JACEFZ010004305.1 coordinate 299,655, forward strand.
CATACAACATACTACACATACAAAATAAAGTAAACTACAGACACAACACACAGTAGACTACACATACAACACATACAATATACTACACATACAACACACAGTAGACCACAGATACAACATACAGCACATACAACATATTACACATACAATATACAGTAAACTGCACATACAACACACAGTAGACTACACATACAACATACAGCACATACAATATACTACACATACAATATACAGTAAACTACAGATACAACACACAGTAGACTACGGATACAACATACAACATATTACATATACAACATACTACACATACAATATAGCAAACTACAGATACAACATACAGCACATACAACATACTACACATACAATATACAGTAAACTACAGATACAACATACAACATATTACACATACAATATACTACACATACAATATACACTAGACTACACATACAACATACAGCACATACAAAATACTACACATACAACATACAGTAAACTACAGATACAACACACAGTAGACTACAGATACAACACACAGTAGACTACAGATACAACACAGTAGACTACAGATACAACACACAGTAGACTACAGATACAACACACAGTAGACTACAGATACAACACAGTAGACTACAGATACAACACAGTAGACTACAGATACAACACACAGTATACTACAAATACAACACACAGTAGACTACAGATACAACACACAGTAGACTACAGATACAACATACAGTAAACTACAGATACAACACACAGTAGACTACAGATACAACACAGTAGACTACAGATACAACACACAGTATACTACAGATACAACATACAGTAAAATACAGATACAACACACAGTAGACTACAGATATAACACACAGTAGACTACAGATACAACACACAGTAGACTACAGATACAACACATTAGACTACAGATACAACACAGTAGACTACAGATACAACAAACAGTAGACTACAGATACAACAAACAGTAGACTACAGATACAACATACAGTAGACTACAGATACAACACAGTAGATTACAGATACAACACACAGTAGACTACAGATACAACACAGTAGACTACAGATACAACACACAGTAGACTACAGATACAACACACAGTAGACTACAGATACAACACATTAGACTACAGATACAACACAGTAGACTACAGATACAACAAACAGTAGACTACAGATACAACATACAGTAGACTACAGATACAACATACAGTAGACTACAGATACAACAAACAGTAGACTACAGATACAATATACAGCACATACAACATACTACACATACAATATACAGTAAACTACACATACAAAATACAGTAAACTACAGATACAACACACAGTATACTACAGATACAACATACAGTAAACTACAGATACAACACACAGTAGACTACTGATACAACACACAGTAGACTACAGATACAACACACAGTAGACTACACATACAACATACATCACATACAACACACAGTAGACTACACATACAACATACATCACATACAACATACTACACATACAATATACAGTAAACTACAGATACAACACACAGTAGACTACAGATACAACATACAGCAGACTACAGATACAACATACAGTAGACTACAGATACAACATACTACACATACAACACACAGTAGACTACAGATACAACATACAGTAGACTACAGATACAACATACTACACATACAACACAGTAGACTACAGATACAACATGCAGTAGACTACAGATACAACATACTACACATACAACACACAGTAGACTACAGATACAACATACAGTAGACTACAGATACAACATACAGTAGACTACAGATACTAAATACTACACATACAACACACAGTAGACTACAGATACAACATACTGTAGACTACAGATGCAACACACTGTAGACTACAGATACAACATGCTGTAGACTACAGATACAATATACTGTAGACTACAGATACAACATACTGTAAACTACAGATACAACATACTGTAGACTACAGATACAACATACAATATACTGTGCATACAACACACAGTAGACTACAGATACAACATACTGCAAACTACAGATACAAGATGTTACACATGCAACAAACCTTCTCAGGCATGACCTCTGACACCTGTTGCAGCAAGCTGCGGAGAGACACGGCAGCCTGCTCCCGGACCTGCCAGCTCCTCCAGTCGGGGATCCACTCTTTGACAGTGTCAGAGTCCGGGATGTACTGCTTCATCCACTCCATGTCCGGGATGTAGCTCTTCATCTTCTCCATTTGCTGGAAGACAACATTACAATCATTTGTCCACGACTGTCTCAAGTCAAACATGCACATCAATTTGTGAACACCAGTGTTCATTCAATAGGCTCCGAGAGTCAGGTCACTGAGTTTTTTTTTTTTAGTGGACCAAGGCTCCCAGGTCCACCCAGCCTCATGTGTCTCTTGTACATGTTTAAATATAATGCAAGACATAGCTAACGACTAAATATACTTCATGTCCCTAAACCTAGACATATAAAACAAGCTTAGCGTACTCTGCCACTCAGTTGTGGAACAATCTTCCATAAGAAATCAAAGACACCACCAGTCATTATACATACATTCAAAACCTGTTTGAACACTACCTCAGTACAGACTAAAAGTCGCTTAAAAGTCGACATGGTCGACTTCATTGCACCGGGTTTTATCCCATATGGCTCGGTCTCTTTCCACAGCATGGAAAGCGTCACACAAAGCACGAACTCCGTAGCTTTTAGCGACGACCCACAGGAGTCTCTGAAACATTTAACTCGTAAACCGAAGGGTGCGGCCCGGAATCGAACCCACAACCTTTGGAGCATGAGTCAAACGGCTTGACCACTTCGCCACAGAGACTCCCATACAGTACAGTACAGACTACATACCCCCATAAATAAAAACAAAAAACAAGAAAAAAAGACAATAATAATGGCAAATTATCTCAAACGACAAGTAGCCAAAAAACATTCCCATATGTATGGCACATTACACCTTCCTTAGGTATTTATAATGCCCATGCTAAACACTGCCTCAACGAGTCATGTATTAGTGATTATTTTTCATGCGTTTTAATGCCTACTGTTCTTTTGTTGTCAAAGATTTGCTTCATAAGTGATGTTGAATGAAAGAATGTAGGAGAGGAAATAGAGAAGAAAGGCAGAATGTCAGACAGGCCTGTGTGCCCAATTCTTAACCCTTTGAAAATAGAGATTGTTCGTTCGTTCGTTCACTTCCACAAATGTCCCAGTGCCATCAAAGCCTCATTTGTCCCTTGTACTTGATTCACTTCCACAAATGTCCCAGTGCCATCAAAGCCTCATTTGTCCCTTGTACTTGATTCACTTCCACAAATGTCCCAGTGCATCAAAGCCTCACTTGTCCCTTGTACTTGATTCACTTCCACAAATGTCCCAGTGCCATCAAAGCCTCATTTGTCCCTTGTACTTGATTCACTTCCACAATGTCCAGTGCCATCAAAGCCTCATTTGTCCCTTGTACTTGATTCACTTCCACAAATGTCCCAGTGCCATCAAAGCCTCATTTGTCCCTTGTACTTGATTCACTTCCACAAATGTCCCAGTGCCATCAAAGCCTCATTTGTCCCTTGTACTTGATTCACTTCCACAAATGTCCCAGTGCCATCAAAGCCTCATTTGTCCCTTGTACTTGATTCACTTCCACAAATGTCCCAGTGCCATCAATGCCTCATTTGTCCCTTGTACTTGATTCACTTCCACAAATGTCCCAGTGCCATCAATGCCTCATTTGTCCCTTGTACTTGATTCACTTCCACAAATGTCCCAGTGCCATCAATGCCTCACTTGTCCCTTGTACTTGATTCACTTCCACAAATGTCCCAGTGCCATCAATGCCTCATTTGTCCCTTGTACTTGATTCACTTCCACAAATGTCCCAGTGCCATCAAAGCCTCATTTGTCCCTTGTACTTGATTCACTTCCACAAATGTCCCAGTGCCATCAAAGCCTCATTTGTCCCTTGTACTTGATTCACTTCCACAAATGTCCCAGTGCCATCAAAGCCTCATTTGTCCCTTGTACTTGATTCACTTCCACAAATGTTCCAGTGCCATCAAAGCCTCATTTGTCCCTTGTACTTGATTCACTTCCACAAATGTCCCAGTGCCATCAAAGCCTCACTTGTCCCTTGTACTTGATTCACTTCCACAAATGTCCCAGTGCCACCAATGCCTCATTTGTCCCTTGTACTTGATTCACTTCCACAAATGTCCCAGTGCCATCAAAGCCTCATTTGTCCCTTGTACTTGATTCATTTCCACAAATGTCCCAGTGCCATCAAAGCCTCATTTGTCCCTTGTACTTGATTCACTTCCACAAATGTCCCAGTGCCATCAAAGCCTCATTTGTCCCTTGTACTTTATTTGTTTTTCATTTGCTCGCCTTGAACACAAGCATAGTGCACACACATGCTCCTACTTCTAGTAGTTGCCGCTACTGGGGAGTGCACTGGACTGATGTTTGTGTGTCGATGAGCTGGTAATTTAAATCCCCCAGTCAAGGATGAACAGTCAACATTTTAGCCCAGCTCACCTGCATAGGAGTTGACTCACAACCTCGGCATCAGCGCACCGGAAGTTTCAGAGCAAACACTCTTATCATTCGACCATGCTGACCTACACTGATATCTGTTTGTGTGCCTTCAGACTTGTCTACACAGCCACCTAGACAGGTGTGAGGTTCCGTCTCTTGAAGTGAGGTTTACCCAAGGGACATCAGGTTACCACTTGCTGGATCTATTCTCATTATCCCATCATTATGCTGTTTGATTTATATCATATACAACTTGCATATGTGACCTCATGTCTTTTCATAATCATCTGAACAAGCCAGATTTCTTGTCATCCCCCTACTCTCGAGATCAGAGAAAGTCTGACATAATTAGAATCAATGCTTCTTGAAACAATGCTCAGCCTGATTGTGGACCCGAACCTGCTCACTTCTAAGCCCAAGGCAAGTGCTTTAACCTCTCAGCCCTACTGTACCTAATTCTGCCCCATTCTCATCTCAGCCACCACAATGCTTTGTCAGGTCATCCTGATCTTTTTGTCAATATTGGTCCCCTTTGTCAGAGTTAGTATTCTTTGTTACTCTTTTAAATTCATGCCAATATTCTAGCAGTAGTTACATCAGCTTAAGAATACTTTGCCATGTCACCCTCTGTCATCCTTTGCCTGTTTGGCATCCTTCTGAGTTCATGCATATTTTAGCAATAATGTTATCAGCTCCAAAATACTTTGTGAAGTCAATCTGAGTTTTCTTTGCCAGTCTTCAGAGTCCACCCCAATATTACAGCATTAGTGTCAGGGTTTTTCTGTCAGGTCTTAGTCAGATATGACTGAGTTACCGTATAACAGTAGACGGTACCACCTGCTTTCTGTTAGCGCCGAACATTGGGCGGCGCTTACTAAACCTGACACCCCACATTGTGCCAACGGCTTCAAGCGGAAGAGCACAATTGGGAGGGTACAAGCCTTACCCTGGTGCGAGGAAATGCAACCTAAAGACAAAATGTCATGGCAGGGCAGACCAGGCCCTAAGCCTTGGTTGGCGGCTGGTCTAGGATCGAAGCTCCGAAAAAGCTCCAAAAAAGATGTCAGGGTTTCCTGCCTGAACTCATGTCAGCACCCTTAAAAGTCTCACTGTTGTCATAAACAAGATCAAACAAGAACTGTCATTGACAGCAATAGAACATACACTGAAGTTGACAACATGTACGACAGACAACAAGAACTGATATTGACATCAATCAAACATGTACGACAGACAACAAAAATTGATTTCGACAATATTTACCTGAGTAGCTGCATACCCTCCGCTGGCACCGCCAAACAGAATTAAGTAGCGGACCTTCAAAAACCTGCCAAGTCCACCAACAATCCGAAGTAGGGTGCTTATCTCGCGGTAGCTGGCGGCTTTCATCGTACCATCAGGTTCCAGTAGTCGCCTGGGCCTGGCCTGCCGCACACCGTGGAACTGGCGGACATGCAGTCTGGCCAGCTGTGTGGGTGTTAACACATTCACGCTTACTGGAGGTGCCACTGGCACAACAGATGTGCCGGATATTGTGGCGGTGGCACGGCACCGGACTGTCTGTGACTGTGTCACTGATATAATTAAATGTCCATGCTCTCTTGGAAATAACTGCTCACATACTGGGCTGAAATACATCAATGAAATATTACATACTGGGCTGAAATACATCAATGACATGTTATATGAGTTAGGATAACAAAACATGAGAAATCAAAAACAAAAACACACAGAATAAAATGACAGATAATTGTGGTTTTGTGGTGAACTATATGCTCAGAAAAATGGCAGGTGGTCGGTTGCTGAACTTAGTGGTTTGCCTTATGCAGTAATGTGTGAGCAACTGCTGGTTGTTCTAGTGAATTCTGCTTTCACAGATGATGAACTGTAACTCTAGTGGTGGACTATTGTATTGGTATTCTCGCAGTGACCTTTTGCATGCATGCCTGTGTGTGCTGTTGGTTTTGTAGGTACTGCAATCTGTTCCACTTTTCACATGGGACAGTGAGGAGCTTTTCATGTGATATTCGCTGGCACAGGAACAGAGCAATTATGGGATGACCCACTGCTATGATGTTGGCAACTGACTAATGACTAATTTGAGAATATTTCAGTCATCCAATATTTCTCTGTTGCTGTACATTTTTCACTGTTCCTGAACATTTCATAGTTCCATGAATATACGCACACTATGCTGATGTGGTGGTGTTGATAGCAAGACATGAAAATAATTGCAAGCATTGACAGACATTCCCAAAAAAGTTTAAAGAGACGACTAAAATGAAGAACACAAAAACAGATGTGGGGGTCATGGCCAAAAAAAACAAAAAGAGAAGCAGAACGTAGAGAGAGAAAACAGGATAAACTAAAGCAAACACGAGACACAACTATCTGGGATCAATGATAACACAGATGGAACATGTAACATCATGCAGGACAGTCCAGGCAATGGCAGCATTCCATTACATGCAGATACAGAACATTTGGTGTAATAGATCCTTGCTACAGCAGACGGTAGATGTCAAATAGTGCCAGCAAAGGCAGCATAGATGAAAACATGTTATGAAATATCTTTGTCAATCGAGGTCAAAGTGAGAGTTTTTTAAGAGCTGTAACTTATACTATACGGGTCATCTTGATGTATATACGGGTCAATCTTGATTTACAGACGGGTCAATCTTGATGTACAGACGGGAAACCTGGACAATTAGCAGATTAGTGGTGGTGGTGGTAATGAAGGGTGAGGGGGGGATGTGGAAGCTGGAGAGGTGTGGTTTTATTTAAGAATGACAAGAACACCATTGACAGACAAACAGTGTCATAATAAAGATATCATGACAGAAGTGAGCTTACAAACAGTGTCATGACAGAAGTGAACTCACAAACAGTGTCATGAAGATATAACAGAAGTGAACTCACAAACAGTGTCATGAAGATATCATGACAGAAGTGAACTCACAAACAGTGTCATGAAGATATCATGACAGAAGTGAACTCACAAACAGTGTCATGAAGATATCATGACAGAAGTGAACTCACAAACAGTGTCATGAAGATATAACAGAAGTGAACTCACAAACAGTGTCATGAAGATATCATGACAGAAGTGAACTCACAAACAGACCTGCTTGCTTTCTTGCAGCAGAAGAAGTTCAACACAGCTCCAGATATTAGGGGCTTCATTTAGTCTGATTATGCAACCCGAAACCAGAACCCACACATGCACAGAAGGATCGATTGTGTCCCAAAAAATGGCTGTGAAACAACACTGCATGATTCCAACACCATTCATTCATTCAAATATCAAATATCATGTGACAACAACAAACGCCATCTTGGTTTCTGCAGAATAGGTCCGTCTAACATTCTGTGCATAGTGATTGGTTAAAATTACCTTTGTCATTTATATAATTAAAATATTTTGGCAAATGGTAATTAATTTCATTTTCTATGCTGTCCTCAGATATTTTGAGATGTATGTTCAAATTCTGCACCCACTTTCACATATATGTAAAATATATACCTCAGATATTTTGAGATGTATATTTGAAGTCTGCACCCATTTTCACATTTATGTGGAAAGTTTCATCAATGATAGTCAATGATTGGTGGTAGGAAAAAATAATTTCAGCGGACAGCGTTTTTTCGTCTTTATGAATGGACATCCAAAATGGCGGCTTGGCATTATCGATCAGACCGACAAGTACACTTTTTAACACTCAAAACATGCAATTTTAACTACTAAAGTTAAAGAGAATACAAGCTTAAAGATTATTAACATTTGTCTTGTATTTTTGCATCTCTGATTATTGTTCGTGAATGGTAGTGTCTGATGGAGACATTTTATTGGAGACACTCCAATCTGGACACATTGGAGAGCAGCTGGAACAGCGAAATCTGAAAAACATTTTGTTTAAGATCCCGACACTCAAATGTGAATATGTCCGCTTAAAACTGACGTACAGGCATCATTGAGATACCATTTGATTTAGTTTTTCAAGGCCTATCTATCTGTGGTGGTCTCATTAGTAAATACTCAATTTGAAAATTATGATTAAACCTGCGACATTTGGCACATCTTGAGCAGGCAAAAGCTGGAGTATGGAGTGTACGTGACAGCAGGAAAAGTTTGAGACCAAGAGAAACTGTTAGGAGAAGAGAACTTGGGGAGAAGACAAGAATAGGGTGCTAAAGCTTAGACAGATGTAGAAGATGATTCAAGATGCTAGAGTGAGAGAGATCAGGAATCGATCAGAGATGAGTGACGGCAGACGAGACAGGAAGGCAGTGGGCAGACATGGACGACCAACATCAGCAGACTGAGACAGCATGAACTAGTATTATTTATATTTTATAGGTATAAGATGAGAACCTGAATGACGTGCCGTTGTTGGGTTAATTTGTCAACGATACTCTTCTACTACTCAGGTCCTATTTTTGTTTAATTGTTATTGAATATTATTTAATATTTACAATAAATTTAAAATAGTCAATGGAATTAAATTAAATTGTATTATTATTTGTAATCAAATCCATCATTCCATGATTATGATTGGACTGATTATGTCTGTGACTTACCCAAATCGCCCCAGTAAACTCATCATTCTGGTAGTTGTGGTAAATCCTATGTTTGTGACATCACTGTGTGTGTGTTGGAGAAGTTATCAGAAGAATCGTGGAAGCGGCGAGTGAGCGAGCATCAATCAGATGTTGAGGAGAGACTGCATGATGACACCTCGTACCCTAGCCGTGCCCTTCCATGTTTTACATGTCACCGGACCGAACATGGCGCCGCAGGAGCCCCGCAGCCGCAGTTCCGTATCTCGCGCTGATGGGGGTCGTGTGGGGGTCTGGGGTGATACCTTGTTGTATGTGGGGGTCTAGGGTGATACCTTGTTGTATGTGGGGGTCTAGGGTGATAACTTGTTGTATGTGGGGGTCTAGGGTGATAACTTGTTGTATGTGGGGGTCTAGGGTGATACCTTGTTGTATGTGGGGGTCGTGTGGGGGTCTAGGGTGATCACTTGTTGTATGTGGGGTCTAGGGTGATACCTTGTTGTATGTGGAGGTCTAGGGTGATACCTTGTTTGTTGTATGTGGGGGTCTAGGGTGATACCTTGTTGTATGTGGGGGGTTTAGGGTGATACCTTGTTGTATGTGGGGACCTAGGGTGATACCTTGTTGTATGTGGGGGTCTAGGGTGATACCTTGTTGTATGTGGGGGTCTAGGGTGATACCTTGTTGTATGTGGGGGTTAGGGTGATACATTGTTGTATGTGGGGGTCTAGGGTGATACCTTGTTGTATGTGGGGGTCTAGGGTGATACCTTGTTGTATGTGGGGGTCTAGGGTGATACCTTGTTATATGTGGGGGTCTAGGGTGATAACTTGTTGTATGTGGGGGTCTAGGGTGATACCTTGTTGTATGTGGGGGTCTAGGGTGATACCTTGTTGTATGTGGGGGTCTAGGGTGATACCTTGTTATATGTGGGGGTCTAGGGTGATACCTTGTTGTATGTGGGGGTCTAGGGTGATAACTTGTTGTATGTGGGGGTCTAGGGTGATACCTTGTTGTATGTGGGGGTCTAGGGTAATACCTTGTTGTATGTGGGGGTCTAGGGTGATACCTTGTTGTATGTGGGGGTCTAGGGTGATACCTTGTTATATGTGGGGGTCTAGGGTGATACCTTGTTGTATGTGGGGGTCTAGGGTGATAACTTGTTGTATGTGGGGGGTCTAGGGTGATACCTTGTTATATGTTGGGATCTAGGGTGATACCTTGTTATATGTGGGGGTCGTGTGGGGGTCTAGGGTGATAACTTGTTGTATGTGGGGGTCTAGGGTGATCACTTGTTGTATGTGGGGGTCTAGGGTGATCACTTGTTGTATGTGGGGGTCTAGGGTGATACCTTGTTGTATGTGGGGATCTAAGGTGATACCTTGTATGTTGGGGTCTAGGGTGATACCTTGTTGTATGTGGGGGTCTAGGGTGATACCTTGTTGTATGTGGGGGTCTAGGGTGATACCTTGTTGTATGTGGGGGTCTAGGGTGATACCTTGTTGTATGTGGGGGTCTAGGGTGATACCTTGTTGTATGTGGGGGTCTAGGGTGATACCTTGTTGTATGTGGGGGTCTAGGGTGATACCTTGTTGTATGTGGGGGTCTAGGGTGATACCTTGTTGTATGTGGGGGTCTAGGGTGATACCTTGTTGTATGTGGGGGTCTAGGGTGATACCTTGTTGTATGTGGGGGTCTAGGGTGATACCTTGTTGTATGTGGGGGTCTAGGGTGATACCTTGTTGTATGTGGGGGTCTAGGGTGATACCTTGTTGTATGTGGGGGTCTAGGGTGATACCTTGTTGTATGTGGGGGTCTAGGGTGATACCTTGTTGTATGTGGGGGTCTAGGGTGATACCTTGTTATATGTGGGGGTCTAGGGTGATACCTTGTTGTATGTGGGGGTCTAGGGTGATACATTGTTGTATGTGGGGGTCTAGGGTGATACCTTGTTGTATGTGGGGGTCTAAAGTGATACCTTGTTGTATGGCTGAGGAATCTCTGAAACTGTATAACCTGGGAAATACATTCCCGTATCTCAAATTGATGGGGGACGTGTGGAGGTCTAGATTGATCAGTTGTATGTTGGGGGGTCTAGATTTATAAGTTGTTATATGGATGGGGTCTAGATTGATAAGTTGTTGTACGTTGGAGTCTAGGATGATAAGTTGTTGTATGGCTGGGGAATCTGTGAAACCGTGTATAACCTGTGGAATACATTCCCGTATCTCACATTGACGGATAGACGTGCTGGAGTCTGATGTCCGAGCTATATGTTATATGATACGTTGTTCTGTTTGACTATATGGCGTGTCGATGATTGGACAATCTGTGAGCACGTGTAAATGATATTCCCGTTAGAGGCTGAGGATACTCACAGAACATATAGGCATATAGGAAAGAAGCAATACATCAAAGGGATAAACTCACGTTATTTTGTTTTTTTAAATAACCATTACTTCTGTTATTTAGACTTAAATTCTGTGTTTTTATTTCCTGTTGCAACTTGTAACTGTGTTTTATTTTCAGCTGTTGTCTTTCACCCTGCTTGTTTGCCTTAATGCAATTACTAATTACTGTAGTGTTATCTCCGTGGTATATATGTTGTATTCTCTTGTTGTTGTTTGCCGATGAAGGATTATGAAGGCTTGTGGCAACGTCCTATGTTGTCTGTAATTGTATTTTGTAAATACATCGTGTTTGTGTGTGGTTTAATACACTAGAATTGAGCTCATTAGAGATCTGTTCACGTGTGTCTCTAGGACATCCACAAGTAGTGCTGATATAAACACTCTTGACGCCAGCCCAACGAGCTCGCCGCCCAGGCCAGGACCGACTGTTGGCTGACGTCCGACCAGCAGTGATGGGCCAGGAGGTGGGCAGGAAGGTGTGCTCCGAGCGATCTCTTACGACATTCTGGCGCCTCCACAAGAGCATGAACGGTGCTGCACAACGTAGGGGTATTCCTAGATTTTCAAGGCACAGACCTCACATGGAAAAAGTCGGATGTGGATAAAGGTAAGGCCCTTCTTGCACGCTACATACAACAGACTGACCAGAAAGACGAGCCCGCCAGACAGAGGACCACAACGACACTCTCTCAGTTGTGCGAGGGGGTCGGGACAGACGAAGAATGGATAATTACAGCTGAGACAATACGTGCGATGCTCAAGAAATCACCTAACACCGCCCCAGGCCCAGACGGCATCCGATATGGTGACCTACTGGTGATATCAGATGATGACATGGAAGAACTGGTCAGAGAATTCAACATCAGTATCCAGAGGGGTCAGATCAAAGAAGAATGGCTACACAGCTACTTGCTGCCGCTGCCAAAACCGAACAAAGACCACTCCAAGATAAGCGGCTACAGAATCATTACGATGCAGAACACTGCTGGCAAGCTACTGGAGAAAACTTGTAGCACACAGATTTGCATCTGACTTGGAACAACTCAGCTGCTTCCCGCCCACACTTGGAGATATACAGACGCAACAGAGAGTCATGGCTGAATGCGGCGGTCTTTGCTCAAGATGTTTACGAAGGATTTCAGGTCAGAGAAGAGACATGTGCGGCCGCCATAGACTTAGAGGACGCTTATAACAGTATCTTTCGAGCACTTGATGCAAACCCTCCTCAGGCTGAAAGTGCACCCTCACCTTGTACGATGGATAGCTGCAGTTCTGCTCCAAAGGAAGGTGGTGCTAAGATGCGGGAGTTGGTCTTCTGAGCCGATAACGATATGTCCAGTATTGCCGCAGGGTTCACCACTGTCACCAGTACTATTCAACGTGTATACGGTGCCGATCACTGAACAACAGTTGGACGGGAGGGGTAGGGCTCTGTCATTCGTTGACGACATGGACTCATTAGAGATACACAAAGTGGAGAGTGGAAAAGAAGAAGTAACAAAGACATTTATGATCTGTTTAAGTCCCCGCTAATCACTGGTATCATGAAGGCTAATATTGACAGGGTCGAGATAGACAGGCGGTTGCCTGTCACGAAAAACACCGTGATTAACCAGTTGATGATAATACAGGCAATCTGATTAAACGGCATGTTTGCAGGGCCCCAGTTGTTTTTTTAACAATACAGTAAAAACAGGTCGGATTCAAGCGGAAGTGCCCGGCTCGGGAGAAAACAGTCCGTCTGTCATTTAGAATTTCCCGACATCAAACGGAATGGCGGTTTTGCTTGTCACCACATGACAGAAAGTTGTGGGTTTGTTATTGGAAACATTGGGACACCTGCAGGACATCAACAACGTCACGTGAACAATTCAAGGCTGTTTGGAAAAACCATGATTCGGGGAGACAGTGTAACTCAAACAGTGGATTAGGATTGACGTGTTTTGTTGGAGAGCTCTACAGTGTTAGATTAATTAAAAATTAACTAGCATGTGTCGTTATGGCAAAGTGTAGCAGCCATCCAGGAATGAGGCGGGTTTGCATAAGGTAGTCAATATAGTCTATTTAGGCCTAATTAATATAGGCAGTAGTCTTGTTAAAACTAGAGTGTGATGATTAGCACTGTTAGTTGAAAACTAGTTAGAGTAGTGAAGTGATAATTGGCTCTGCTAGGATGAATAGGATAGCGGGGGGATATTTGGGGAGATTTAAGATGGGTTGGGAGATGGGGAAAGTGTCCAATTGGGGGATCTTTCAATGGTTTGCCCACTGAAGTTGTGCACTCTGTTTATGGGTCTTTCCTTGTCATCGCCTGATTCGGACGTAGGTGAGGAGCTAATATGCTCTATGACAGAGTTTAGTTAGCTGAGAAATAACAGAGCAAGGCAATAGGCTTACACTCAGCCGGTAGGATCAGTGACTAGTACTATCACCAGATGTGTTGTTTCTCTAACAGGTTCCCTGCCAGTTACGAGGAAGCTCAACACTGGTTTTGAAACAAGCTCAACGCCAATTCGAAAGAACACCAGTTGGACACTCAAATGTTTCTTACGGAAAATAAATAACGTCCGAGAAGAAAGATGGGCTGACTTAACGTGCTGTGGTGTGTCCTTGCAAGGATGAACTGACTATGCTATTATCTGAGGGTCCGATCCTACACACATTATAGAACACATCACACATTTTCTTCGCATACACGTCTCATATATGTTACACTTTTCTTTTAATAAAACTTAATT
>JACEFZ010004308.1:0-44830 GCA_014155875.1 Cepaea nemoralis
AGGAACCCGGTTGGGGGAAAAAAGGGGGGGGGTTTTCCTGCGTGAAGTAATATTGATTCGTAAATTAAGTACTCAAATGTGACATTCTACTAAACTTATACAATGCCAGTGTTCGCTTACAATTCCTAGAAAACACAACCAAGTTGTAATGCCTTTACTATGCTATTAATACACAATTGAACATTTATTGAAGGAATAAAGCATAACATGAGAATAAGACACACACTTTAAACTAACAAAATGAAGAATGCATCCAAGTCATAGAAAGGATGTTCTGAATAATTTCTTGTGCTGTGCTCTACAAATACCATAAAAATGCTCTAAACAAGACAAATATGTTACACAAAAGAAGCCCCAACTGCCGGTATTTTGAAATATAATACATACAATTTAATCAAACAGTTATATTCTCTGCTCACATGATACTTTACAGCTGCCCACAAGACAATTACATCATTAATTATCATATCAACCAGGAAATGTGTGTTTAACACTATGTTCTATTTAACCCACTCATTATCATCAGTTTCTCATTACTGTTATTGATTCAGTGGTGCCTGGGCGATTAAGCCTGTGGCCCAACACCAGTGATACACGAGCTTCTCAGACTTTCAAGTCAGGAAAGTTTACTCTGTCTTTTAATATTGAATCGTTTGTTATATTGAAACTTTTTTATAATACTGAATATGCCCTATAATATTGAATCTGTCCTGTAATATTGAATCTGTCCTGTAATATAACATTTTTCATGAAATACTTAAATCTTTCCTGTACTATTGAATCTTTTCTGTAATATTGAATCTTTCCTATAATACTGAATCTGTCTTTTAATATTAAAACTTATCATGAAATATTGAATCTTTCCTGTATTACACGGTCTAGAAATAATACAGCGAGAATCACACTCAACATGGTCTAGTAATCAAACAGTGAGAAACACACTCAACATGGTCTAGTAATCATACAGCCAGAGAAACACTCAACGTGATCTAGTTATCATAATCTCATAGTGTTCAACTGCATTTGAGTACTAAATATTTGATAACTTATTGTTCAGATGCACTGGCCTATAGGTAAAAGTACAGCTGACTTAAGGTAACTATGAAACATGTTATATATGGACAGAATAACTATAGAAGCAAAATCAGCCCATGAACACCACCAAGAAGTTGAAGCAAACCCTACAGAAGATCACCACAAATCAATGAATGAATGACTAAATGCTGATGGCTAGACTACACAACGGTGAAGAGTATTTCAAGTATGGAGGTCATCGCTTTCAAGATCAAAACCATAACAATATGTAAATCGCCAAGCCCAATTAACATAAATATGCATAATAGGTCCCTGATTCCAAGTATTTAGGTAGAACTGTCACAGAAGATGAATCACTTGACAGAGAAATGAAAATAAGCTGTCAAAAGTGTACAGCAGAAACTTACCAACTGTCACCATAATGCTATGCATCCACAAACTAGTGCTGGAGTCAAGGGTCAGGTCATAAATAACATACTTCTAACAACACACAGTGCTTCCAGGTCAAACATGGACACCGTCTAAATCACAAGACAGCAAACTTAACAGTGTCACTAAAAAAGACAATTAGAAAGTACAAAAATTAACTTCCATGCTTTGCACTGGATTTATAGAGACAACAAATAAAATGGTTCAGGCATGCTATGAGCATGCAGTCCATTCAGCTACCACTGTGTATCTACTATCACTTTGTGTCTGCAACCACTTTGTGTCTACAACCACTTTGTGTCTACAACCACTTTGTGTCTACAATCAATGAAGCTCTGGCTTGAGTGCTTGAGAAAGATTCTATTAAGGGTATACCACACAAATACAAGATGAATTCTATAAATTCTAATAACATGTATGCTCAACTATAGGGAAGGGGAGGCAAGATGTACAGGGAACATGTGTTAGGATTCACAGTTCCCTACAATAAGCAAGGCAATATTATTGATTGGAACTTGCACCTCAACAGCTGGAAACTTATGGGAAATAAAGCAATATTATTGACTAAAGCTTATATCTCCACAGCTTAGAACTTAAAGAAACAAAGCAACATTAATGACTGAAGCTTGTACCTCTACAGCTGAGAACTTACAATAAACAAGGCAATATTACTGATTGGAGCTTGCATCTCAATAGCTGGAAACTTACAGGAAACAAAGCAATATTACTGACTAAAGCTCATATATCTAGAGTTGGGAACTTACATATGTCCATAAACAGACAACTCAAATCTCGCAATGGGAATGGTAACTTTACACATGACATTTACAATCAATGATGTTTTTATCATCAACAAATACTTCAGACTCTTCTTACAACATGTAATCACATAAGCAGTGGAAGAAAAGGAAGAGCAAAAACAATCAGTCTGGTGGGTGGGAAATCAAAATATCCAACACCAGGTAAAACCACCCCTGAACAAAAGCATGCTCAGTTCCATAGACACACAGCAATATTATGTACAATCAAATTTGTGACTTGTGGACATATTTGCTATACAAGGAACAACAGTAATGCTTTCAAATAATGGATGAATTTGAACAATTATTTTTTCTTCTTCATCCCTAGCTGGAGCCTAGGAGTTAAA
Source organism: Cepaea nemoralis (assembly GCA_014155875.1). Taxonomy (NCBI): domain Eukaryota; kingdom Metazoa; phylum Mollusca; class Gastropoda; order Stylommatophora; family Helicidae; genus Cepaea; species Cepaea nemoralis. The sequence continues at coordinate 2,612 of JACEFZ010004308.1, forward strand.
CCATCTCTCGCCAAGATGTCCTGTCTGTTGCTATCTCCTGCAGTTCCATCCATGCACTCCGGAAATTATTCATCTCTGTCTGCAGTTCTCTGCTCCATGTATGCTAAATGTATAATATTACATTTCTGCTAGCACCTGTGCAGTGTTCCCCCATTCATACGTAGTTCTGGCTTTGCAGGTGTCACATGAGAACAATAATAATCAGATACATTTGTTATGCAGGCCATCGCTGTCATCGTCTGCGTATGTGCGAGGTAATCCACTCCAAGCCTTGATACAACCTGAGTGAAAAGATAAGGTGACTGGATGTTAGAGTGGGTGAAAAGACAAGGTGATCAGATATAACAGTGAGTGAGAGGACAAAAGTGACCAGATGTAACAGTGAGTAGGAAGACAAGGTGACCAGATGTAACAGTGAGTAGGAAGAGAAGGTGACCAGATGTAACAGTGAGTAGGAAGAGAAGGTGACCAGATGTAACAGTGAGTAGGAAGAGAAGGTGACCAGATGTAACAGTGAGTAGGAAGAGAAGGTGACCAGATGTAACAGTGAGTAGGAAGAGAAGGTGACCAGATGTAACAGTGAGTAGGAAGACAAGGTGACTGGATGTAACAGTGAGTAGGAAGACAAGGTGACCAGATGTAACAGTGAGTAGGAAGAGAAGGTGACTGGATGTAACAGTGAGTAGGAAGAGAAGGTGACCAGATGTAACAGTGAGTAGGAAGAGAAGGTGACTGGATGTAACAGTGAGTAGGAAGAGAAGGTGACTGGATGTAACAGTGAGTAGGAAGAGAAGGTGACTGGATGTAACAGTGAGTAGGAAGAGAAGGTGACTGGATGTCAGAGGAGACTTCACAAACTCAGCCCCATGTGTGAACAGTGTTATCCAACATATAAAAGGTGTGTTGTATGGCAGCTCTGTAGGGAGGTGCTGTGTGTACAGTGTTATCCAACAAGTGTTCACAATAAAAGGTGTGTTGTATGGCAGCTCTGTAGGGAGGTGCTGTGTGTACAGTGTTATCTAACAAGTGTTCACAATAAAAGGTGTGTTGTATGGCAGCTCTGTAGGGAGGTGCTGTGTGTACAGTGTTATCCTAACAAGTGTTCACAATAAAAGGTGTGTTGTATGGCAGCTCTGTAGGGAGGTGCTGTGTGTACAGTGTTATCCTAACAAGTGTTCCCAATAAAAGGTGTGTTGTATGGCAGCTCTGTAGGGAGGTGCTGTGTGTACAGTGTTATCCAACAAGTGTTCACAATAAAAGGTGTGTTGTATGGCAGCTCTGTAGGGAGGTGCTGTGTGTACAGTGTTATCCAACAAGTGTTCCCAATAAAAGGTGTGTTGTATGGCAGCTCTGTAGGGAGGTGCTGTGTGTACAGTGTTATCCTAACAAGTGTTCACAATAAAAGGTGTGTTGTATGGCAGCTCTGTAGGGAGGTGCTGTGTGTACAGTGTTATCTAACAAATGTTCACAATAAAAGGTGTGTTGTATGGCAGCTCTGTAGGGAGGTGCTGTGTGTGTACAGTATTATCCAACAAGTGTTCACAATAAAAGGTGTGTTGTATGGCAGCTCTGTAGGGAGGTGCTGTGTGTACAGTGTTATCTAACAAATGTTCACAATAAAAGGTGTGTTGTATGGCAGCTCTGTAGGGAGGTGCTGTGTGTACAGTGTTATCTAACAAATGTTCACAATAAAAGGTGTGTTGTATGGCAGCTCTGTAGGGAGGTGCTGTGTGTACAGTGTTATCTAACAAGTGTTCACAATAAAAGGTGTGTTGTATGGCAGCTCTGTAGGGAGGCGCTGTGTGTACAGTGTTATCTAACAAGTGTTCACAATAAAAGGTGTGTTGTATGGCAGCTCTGTAGGGAGGTGCTGTGTATACACAGTGTTATCTAACAAGTGTTCACAATAAAAGGTGTGTTGTATGGCAGCTCTGTAGGGAGGTGCTGTGTGTACAGTGTTATCCAACAAGTGTTCACAATAAAAGGTGTGTTGTATGGCAGCTCTGTAGGGAGGTGCTGTGTGTACAGTGTGTGACGAGTTCACCTTGGGTAGCGAGAGTGAACCACACCCTAGGTGTCTCTGGCACTCCCGTGTATTCTAGCCCCAGGGGTTGGATGAGCAGATACACCTTTTTCCTCTGTGGTTGATCTCATATTAGTTAATTACGTCTACAAGCCCCTCCAGATTCTAGACCCCCACTAACTACCTACACCTGTGGAACAATGAACACTGAGGCATCGTCCGAGACCACACTCAATCATTATACAAAGAGCAAGTCAACTTACATAAAGTTTATTCTACCCTTGAGAATATAGAACTGAAATGAACATCCTGATAGAAGAATCTATTTACACAAATAGAAGATAGAGTAGAGACAGACTCAGAGATGTAGGTATCTTCATCGAGTTGAGAAGTAGATTGGATGCAGATGTCCCGTCCAGTCGGTCCGCCCCTCACCCGGCTTCCTTCCAGTGAGATGACTAGAACCTTGGAGACCACTCTGTCTCCAGAGCGTAGATCCACCAACACTAGAGTCACTGCTGGACCACACTTCACTGGACCAACTGCATCTATATCACTCCCACGGAGTCACTGTTAATACACTTCTCGAACAATACCAGTTGGAAGACAATCCTCCTGGACTTGACTCCAAGTAGTCGTTACTTCGAAGCACTAACGAATCACTGACCAAGCTAATGGTCTGTCACTCCTCACACAGTCTTACTGCAGAACCGCTATGGTATTGACCAATTTAATGGTCCCTTTATCACAGCACCGGAACATGAATGGAAAAGTGTCACGGACCAATTCAATGGTCTCCTACAGTCACACTGCTTGTAGAATCAGATATGGCTACTGAAATGTTACTGAGTTCTTAGATAACACAGTTGATAATCTTGATACTGCAACAGTACATTAATAGAATCAGACATCTATTTCACAGCAACAATTCAGGTTGGACTATAATCCCATAGTCCCTTCCACCGGGGTACCTTGACACATGTCACTACTTGGTGAAGTTCTTCTCAAGATCTGCCACTATAGCTGTCCAAAGAACCATTCAAGTGTCTGAAGATCAGTTACTTCTGCGTTTAGGCAGAACCTCCGTCAAACTAGACGGACCGGTGTTCCCTGTCGTTGAGCATGATTACTCAACATGCTGAACTGTTCATATCAAAACAGAGTGTCGTCTATTTATCAGAACAATCACAAACCATCACTTTCCACACGGGCACCTTCAGGGTGGTTGTATGTCTTGAGGCAACCTTCACTCATGGTGAATCAATATTGGGTACCTGATGTGGTTGAGTCTGGCGTGATAAGTAAAGAACTGAACCCTTCGCTCTGTCACACGAAGTGGTTTCCTGCCAACAACATTATAGTTGACTGGTTCCTCAACAGGCAAACTCCTGAAAAGGAAGAGCGACCGGTGAGAGTATACTGGCCCAAACATAAGTCCACATGCATCCTACCAATAACTACTCAACTCTCAGTCATGCTACTTAGTTATGCATATAACTAAAGCATTATCTCTATATGGAGAGTAGTATAGCATGGGTTTGCAAATGTCAGCTGGCCTCACAGAACAGCCCGTCAAACAGAGCAAGAAATCAGAATGACGAGTCTGATCTTTGGTCTCACCTCTCCCTAATCATCTACCAGTCGTCGCTAACGTCAGTAGTGATACAAGGCTGTTATTATAGTTCGAAGTTACTTGAACTAAACATAGGTAAAGAGTCCCTAGACTCTGTCCTAACATCATCAATGTACATTAAGAAACATAAGCTGGATCAATATCCCATCCCTCGGGATATAAGAATAGGACATGATCACATCCACTATGTACACATGCCTGTTTGCTGGTGGGACCACCTGCCCCTGCCCTAGCAAACTCTTCTTATCAGACTCTGCCTTAGAGTCAAGAAGCCTTCTTGAGAATACATGTTCCCCACATGTTCCAAGGGAAATCTTCCAGTTCTGTCCTCCCCAAGTGGGTTAGCCTTGGCATGGATGGAACTTCATCGTTGGCTTGGCCTACCAACACATACTTTCATAACTTGCTTTTACCTCCCCCATATTCTATATTTCCCCAGTCTCATGCAGCCTCCTAGCATCCTTCCATACTTCCAGCACCTGAGCATTCACTCGCACTAGCGCCAGTACGAAAGAGACAGGATAGCTGAGACAAGATTTCAGAACGCACATTTATCTCGCGACGGCACGCAGTGTTATCTCGCGACGACCTATTCGGCGTTCGGACTTACTCCAGGAAGTATCACATGCCATGATCTAATATATATGCACACAATGTCCCATCATATATATATATATAAATATAGCACCAAAGCACTTACCTTGACACAGAAATCCGCTGTTCCACACAATGAATTCACTATTAAGTTATTACACCATAGTTACATCATTCCTGGTGGCACAGAACTAAGTTCTTCCTTTACTTAGTAACTAAGCACAATTTTGTCTGAAACTCCACCTACCAACTTACCTGGTTTTCTAACCGTTCTTCGGGCATCAGCAACTGCCTGAACTAATCTAGGTTTCCAGCCGGCACAAGTAACTAGGTTTTATTCTAACACAGCAACCTAATAGATGTAACGATTGTCAAAATATGGTACACATATTTGGAACCCAAATCGCCTACAACACAATACGGCGTTTCTAACAGCTGTTTCGCAAGCACACGGTAAACAAACACGATTCGCCATCAACTGCGTTATCGATCGGTTTGCTACTTAGTATGCAAGGACATCCGCATAGGTAATGAGGTTAGAACAATGGCGAGTGGAACACACATACAAAGTTAAATGATTTAAACAATTATCTACCTGTATGGACAACCAGATCTCCAGACAACTCCGAACTGTTTCAAGGGCTTCTCAGCTTCCTTGATCTAACAGTCAGCCGCATAATGGTTGAGGGGAGACGCACACAAAACGGCTCACATTCGGCCTGCGTCTATTCTGTGGCAACGACAGTAAGTGAATGACTGATTTAGCCACATTCCCGCTTCGTGCCAACTCAATGCGCACTAGAAGCGAGTGCTTCTCGAGAAAAGATACTTTCTCGGGAAAACCGTCATTCCCCGCCTAGAGTTTCTAGATCTCTCTGCACGAGAATTTAGAGCGATACCCAGCATCACGGGTTACTCGAATTTCGGTGTTTCGAGAATATTCTAGATCGTAAGTCCTTCATCGGCTTCCCTCAGTCTATTCTTAGCTGGGAAAGTCCCCGATGACGCGCCAAAATAGTGCGGAATCTTGACGACCCAAGACAGATAATCGCGTTTTGTCACATAGGCCCCCACTTTAAGAGGATCGACCCCGTCGTTCCACTTCTACGCAGAAGCTGTCTATGTCGTTCGTTCTTTCTTCTTAGAGACCGGATGGCGGGTGAGGAAGTCTACCCCGTCAATATTGTATAGAATACTTTTACCACATTAGGTGGGGTGACAAGCTATTCAGTATCACGGGTAATCCACGCCTACTCCGCTACTGCGATCGGGCATCTCGCAGTGTCTTGCGGACTAGAGCTCCCGTCTCGATCTGATTTAACGATCGTTTCCTGCCAGAGTTTACTGGACTTCTGCAACTCCAGCTTCCCCTTTCGAGGACCCAGCTGGATTGCAGTCGGTCGGATTGAGGGACCAAGGGTCTGCGTCTGTTCTGACACAACCCACCTCTTCCGACCCCGGTTCTCAGTGTAGCTAGCACTGCGGGTGTTCCTTTGGCCGGTCATGTTCCCCCGAGCACCGGGCTGAACCGAAGAAGGTACCTGCACATACATATAGGACTGCCTATGGTGTGACAGGCTTTCCGCTACCTGACCTGAACCCCGAACCGTTCTTTCAGCGAATCTCTGCGCCCTTGGGCTGGTAGACTTATCATCGGGCTTCCCCTCATAGCGCATGAGGAGACTGGAATGGAAAGTAGAAGACTTTCCCAGGATCCCCACTCCATAGTGCTTGTGGAGCCCCACTTTATCCACTAGGAATGGGCCCTGCCACCCGATTTCGAATTCGTTCCCCTCGATTGGGAGGAGTACTAGAACTCGGTCTCCAACCTCGAAGGATATCTTCGTCTTCGTCCGTTTCTCAAGTGTGCATTTACGGCACTCAGGACAAGACCTAATATACCTGCGCACGTCGCCTGTCATTCCCGGCCACCAATAGTACCGGGATAGACATTTACCGGTTGTCCCTACAGTCAGATGTCCGGTTGGGGACCTGACATGTACCGTTCGCAGCAGATTAGCTCTGAAGCTCTCAGGAACCCACTTACGTTCCCTCTGCCTTTTCTCTGTCCCAGTCTGAATTAACGGTGACTGGTTATCAGAGTTGAACTTACCCTGAATTAACGGGTTTTTATGGTTGGGCAACCGTTCTGAACAAGGACACTCTGTCGCATCCTTGCTCCGAGCATTACTCATTCCATCCGGGTGAGTATTTCGGAGACTTACCTTTTCGAGATCCTCTTCCTCTGTACCTCTGACCTGCCTAGACTTATGGATGCTAGGGTGTTCTGGTTCACCCAGAAACACGTACTTCCGGCCAAGAATTAGGGGATAGAGAGGATCCGGTACGACTGCCGCCTGAATGCGTCCAGTAACGTACTTGCTCCGAATCTCCACATTGGCAATCGGGCAACGTAGCGCTACAGCACTCCTACTGGCTGGCTGTATCTCCGTCATCTCCCCGGTGAGTTGCTCTGGGCCTGTCAGGTGGGATGCAATTACAGATGAAAATTGCAATCCTGTGTCGTAGAGGCACAACACCTGTTGCCCATTCACTTCTACTTCCTCAACCACTGGAGGTCGCTCTGGTTCTCCATTCCCATCAACCGTCTTCACTTTCCTGCAAGGTCTATCCCTAACCTCTGCAAGACAAGCAAAGTGAAAGTCCTTGGGCTTACTCCTACACTCACTCGTATTGTGAGTGCTGGACTTGCAGAATTTGCACCATCGTTCACTCCACTTCCTCTTTGGAGAACTAGGTGGGTTATTCTTACCTTGGTTGACGTTAGAGATCTTCTCTAAAGAGTTTACCTGTTTCTTTGGTTCATTAGAACCTCTGTTCTTCTTTGACTTCTTCTTTGACTTACCTTGATCCTTATCTTTCGATCTCGGATCTGTTGGACTGGTATCCCCAGTCTCGCCATAGACTTCAACGTATCTTTCAGCTAACTTGGTGACTATATCCAATCTCTCAGCCCCATTCTCACCTAAGAAGTTTCGCAAGGGTTTAGACATTTGCATTCGCATCTGATCTACAACCATCAACTCACGCAAACTTTCATACTCCTCTTTAAATCCGGCCAAGGCCATCCACTTAAGAAGGTATGAGTTCAATCTCACACTGTATGATGAAAACAGTTCACCAGGTTCTCGCTTCGCAGTCCGAAACTTCCTTCGGTATGAGTGCGCTGTGATCTCGAATCTCTTCAAGAGAGCCGCTTTTAGTGCCGGGTAATCATTCTGTAGACCCGGTGGCAAGCGTGCATACACCTCATAACCCTCGGCACGGAGTCCCTGGGAGAGTTTTAAACACCATTTCTGTTTGTCTAGTCCCATTGCAATAGCCATGGCTTCATACTTCTCTAAGTATTGGTCTATCCGCTCCTTCTCGGGTTCGAACGGCTGTAAAGGCCATTTCATAGCCTGGTAGTCACGCCTACTGGTTGACTCTGAGCCAGGAGGTACACCTCCTCCCATAGCTCCATCAGTTACACCTGTAGCAGGCACTTGTGCCTCAAGTAGCTTCATTCGATACTCATGGTCACGTTTTTCTTTCGCGGCTTCCAACTCAAGCCGTTTCATCTCAGTATCAGCCGCTATCCTCTTTTCCTCAAGAGCCACTTTACTGGCTTCCAGTTCTCTTTCTGCTCTCCTCCTCTCTCTTTCCTCTTGGCGAAAATTTCTTTCCACCTCTTGCACATAGGATTTCAAAGCATCTCCCTCTAGACCAGACTTACGTCCAGTTTCCTGAACTTTGTCTAAGTCTAACTCTTGGGTAGACATGTTGACTATGATATGTGGGTACTCAAGTATGTGTGGGTGAAGCAATACAATGAATCAATAATCAATAGTACTAACTAATCACCACAACACAAATGTCTGTCAGACAGTTAGGAGATAGGCAGAAGTAGTAGAATCTTATGTAGACTGAAGTAGAGGATAAAGACTAAGTCCCTATCTCTATGTGAGAGGTCTACAACACACAGAGAGCTTAGAATAATCCCGGACGAGCCCCCACTCTGTATGGAGTGTGACGAGTTCACCTTGGGTAGCGAGAGTGAACCACACCCTAGGTGTCTCTGGCACTCCCGTGTATTCTAGCCCCAGGGGTTGGATGAGCAGATACACCTTTTTCCTCTGTGGTTGATCTCATATTAGTTAATTACGTCTACAAGCCCCTCCAGATTCTAGACCCCCACTAACTACCTACACCTGTGGAACAATGAACACTGAGGCATCGTCCGAGACCACACTCAATCATTATACAAAGAGCAAGTCAACTTACATAAAGTTTATTCTACCCTTGAGAATATAGAACTGAAATGAACATCCTGATAGAAGAATCTATTTACACAAATAGAAGATAGAGTAGAGATAGACTCAGAGATGTAGGTATCTTCATCGAGTTGAGAAGTAGATTGGATGCAGATGTCCCGTCCAGTCGGTCCGCCACTCACCCGGCTTCCTTCCAGTGAGATGACTAGAACCTTGGAGACCACTCTGTCTCCAGAGCGTAGATCCACCAACACTAGAGTCACTGCTGGACCACACTTCACTGGACCAACTGCATCTATATCACTCCCACGGAGTCACTGTTAATACACTTCTCGAACAATACCAGTTGGAAGACAATCCTCCTGGACTTGACTCCAAGTAGTCGTTACTTCGAAGCACTAACGAATCACTGACCAAGCTAATGGTCTGTCACTCCTCACACAGTCTTACTGCAGAACCGCTATGGTATTGACCAATTTAATGGTCCCTTTATCACAGCACCGGAACATGAATGGAAAAGTGTCACGGACCAATTCAATGGTCTCCTACAGTCACACTGCTTGTAGAATCAGATATGGCTACTGAAATGTTACTGAGTTCTTGGATAACACAGTTGATAATCTTGCTACTGCAACAGTACATTAATAGAATCAGACATCTATTTCACGGCAACAATTCAGGTTGGACTATAATCCCATAGTCCCTTCCACCGGGGTACCTTGACACATGTCACTACTTGGTGAAGTTCTTCTCAAGATCTGCCACTATAGCTGTCCAAAGAACCATTCAAGTGTCTGAAGATCAGTTACTTCTGCGTTTAGGCAGAACCTCCGTCAAACTAGACGGACCGGTGTTCCCTGTCGTTGAGCATGATTACTCAACATGCTGAACTGTTCATATCAAAACAGAGTGTCGTCTATTTATCAGAACAATCACAAACCATCACTTTCCACACGGGCACCTTCAGGGTGGTTGTATGTCTTGAGGCAACCTTCACTCATGGTGAATCAATATTGGGTACCTGATGTGGTTGAGTCTGGCGTGATAAGTAAAGAACTGAACCCTTCGCTCTGTCACACGAAGTGGTTTCCTGCCAACAACATTATAGTTGACTGGTTCCTCAACAGGCAAACTCCTGAAAAGGAAGAGCGACCGGTGAGAGTATACTGGCCCAAACATAAGTCCACATGCATCCTACCAATAACTACTCAACTCTCAGTCATGCTACTTAGTTATGCATATAACTAAAGCATTATCTCTATATGGAGAGTAGTATAGCATGGGTTTGCAAATGTCAGCTGGCCTCACAGAACAGCCCGTCAAACAGAGCAAGAAATCAGAATGACGAGTCTGATCTTTGGTCTCACCTCTCCCTAATCATCTACCAGTCGTCGCTAACGTCAGTAGTGATACAAGGCTGTTATTATAGTTCGAAGTTACTTGAACTAAACATAGGTAAAGAGTCCCTAGACTCTGTCCTAACATCATCAATGTACATTAAGAAACATAAGCTGGATCAATATCCCATCCCTCGGGATATAAGAATAGGACATGATCACATCCACTATGTACACATGCCTGTTTGCTGGTGGGACCACCTGCCCCTGCCCTAGCAAACTCTTCTTATCAGACTCTGCCTTAGAGTCAAGAAGCCTTCTTGAGAATACATGTTCCCCACATGTTCCAAGGGAAATCTTCCAGTTCTGTCCTCCCCAAGTGGGTTAGCCTTGGCATGGATGGAACTTCATCGTTGGCTTGGCCTACCAACACATACTTTCATAACTTGCTTTTACCTCCCCCATATTCTATATTTCCCCAGTCTCATGCAGCCTCCTAGCATCCTTCCATACTTCCAGCACCTGAGCATTCACTCGCACTAGCGCCAGTACGAAAGAGACAGGATAGCTGAGACAAGATTTCAGAACGCACATTTATCTCGCGACGGCACGCAGTGTTATCTCGCGACGACCTATTCGGCGTTCGGACTTACTCCAGGAAGTATCACATGCCATGATCTAATATATATGCACACAATGTCCCATCATATATATATATATAAATATAGCACCAAAGCACTTACCTTGACACAGAAATCCGCTGTTCCACACAATGAATTCACTATTAAGTTATTACACCATAGTTACATCATTCCTGGTGGCACAGAACTAAGTTCTTCCTTTACTTAGTAACTAAGCACAATTTTGTCTGAAACTCCACCTACCAACTTACCTGGTTTTCTAACCGTTCTTCGGGCATCAGCAACTGCCTGAACTAATCTAGGTTTCCAGCCGGCACAAGTAACTAGGTTTTATTCTAACACAGCAACCTAATAGATGTAACGATTGTCAAAATATGGTACACATATTTGGAACCCAAATCGCCTACAACACAATACGGCGTTTCTAACAGCTGTTTCGCAAGCACACGGTAAACAAACACGATTCGCCATCAACTGCGTTATCGATCGGTTTGCTACTTAGTATGCAAGGACATCCGCATAGGTAATGAGGTTAGAACAATGGCGAGTGGAACACACATACAAAGTTAAATGATTTAAACAATTATCTACCTGTATGGACAACCAGATCTCCAGACAACTCCGAACTGTTTCAAGGGCTTCTCAGCTTCCTTGATCTAACAGTCAGCCGCATAATGGTTGAGGGGAGACGCACACAAAACGGCTCACATTCGGCCTGCGTCTATTCTGTGGCAACGACAGTAAGTGAATGACTGATTTAGCCACATTCCCGCTTCGTGCCAACTCAATGCGCACTAGAAGCGAGTGCTTCTCGAGAAAAGATACTTTCTCGGGAAAACCGTCATTCCCCGCCTAGAGTTTCTAGATCTCTCTGCACGAGAATTTAGAGCGATACCCAGCATCACGGGTTACTCGAATTTCGGTGTTTCGAGAATATTCTAGATCGTAAGTCCTTCATCGGCTTCCCTCAGTCTATTCTTAGCTGGGAAAGTCCCCGATGACGCGCCAAAATAGTGCGGAATCTTGACGACCCAAGACAGATAATCGCGTTTTGTCACACAGTGTTATCCAACAAGTGTTCCCAATAAAAGGTGTGTTGTATGGCAGCTCTGTAGGGAGGTGCTGTGTGTACAGTGTTATCCAACAAGTGTTCCCAATAAAAGGTGTGTTGTATGGCAGCTCTGTAGGGAGGTGCTGTGTGTACAGTGTTATCCAACAAGTGTTCACAATAAAAGGTGTGTTGTATGGCAGCTCTGTAGGGAGGTGCTGTGTGTACAGTGTTATCCAACAAGTGTTCACAATAAAAGGTGTGTTGTATGGCAGCTCTGTAGGGAGGTGCTGTGTGTACAGTGTTATCCAACAAGTGTTCCCAATAAAAGGTGTGTTGTATGGCAGCTCTGTAGGGAGGCGCTGTGTGTACAGTGTTATCCAACAAGTGTTCCCAATAAAAGGTGTGTTGTATGGCAGCTCTGTAGGGAGGTGCTATGTGTGTACAGTATTATCCAACAAGTGTTCACAATAAAAGGTGTGTTGTATGGCAGCTCTGTAGGGAGGAGCCATGTCTGAGAGGTTATGCAGCCCACCTCTGGCTCTGATGGTCCAGGGTTCGATATTAGCCCAGGGTTGGGAGTGTGTCCAACCACCAATGGTATCTACAGATAATACACATCCTCCTGATCTCTAGGGTAGTGAGAGTGGGTAACCTTCTCAGATACAGGCGAAAAAACAGGAGATCCTGTGTGCCAGCTGGTCACATATGTAATAATCTCATGGCAGTTGGACACTGCAAAAGAGTAGGTGTTAAGGCCGCTGCCCTAGCAATATTATTAAGAAAGAAAACCTACCCATGAGTAGACAGAACCTGTTATTGTGGACAAAATTTGTCTTGAGATAATAAACTGGACACAAATGCATATGGACACGCTGATCTTTGAGGTGCATAACTACCAATGAAGTTTGATCAGTTATCAGTTGGGGTATCTTCATTGCACTCCGGACATGTCCATAGGTGCTCAGATCCTCCCCCCAGCATATGCATCAGCATCCGGTGGCTAATAGTGCCAGTTCTGTGTTGGTTGACGAGGCGCCTTGTTTTCCCGATGCACCTCTCGCGTCTGGCCGTGCACACCAGTGAAGTCACATTTACAACTACCAATGAAGTTTGCTCACACCAGTGAAGTCACATTTACAACTACCAATGAAGTTTTCTCGCACCATTGAAGTCACATTTACAACCCCTAATTTCACCACATCAATTCAATAATCTAAAGACAAACTATACAAATAACACTAATTAGTAAAACATGAATTATGAGTATTGTCTTCTTCTGTCTTGAGTTGAATACACAGCACTCAGGACAATCCCATTCTCCGTCCTCATCTTCAACAGCCAGTGAAGAGCCCCAATGCTAATGGTATCAGTAGCAGTCTGATTATGTGTCTGTCTGGTCTTTCTTCAGAGTCCTGAATGTCTGCCAGATCCTCTGGTCTTTCTTCAGAATCCTGAATGTCTGCCAGATCCTCTGGTCTTTCTTCAGAATCCTGAATGTCTGCCAGATCCTCTGGTCTTTCTTCAGAGTCCTGAATGTCTGCCAGATCCTCTGGTCTTTCTTCAGAGTCCTGAATGTCTGCCAGATCCTCTGGTCTTTCTTCAGAATCCTGAATGTCTGCCAGATCCTCTGGTCTTTCTTCAGAATCCTGAATGTCTGCCAGATCCTCTGGTCTTTCTTCAGAATCCTGAATGTCTGCCAGATCCTCTGGTCTTTCTTCAGAGTCCTGAATGTCTGCCAGATCCTCTGGTCTTTCTTCAGAATCCTGAATGTCTGCCAGATCCTCTGGTCTTTCTTCAGAATCCTGAATGTCTGCCAGATCCTCTGGTCTTTCTTCAGAATCCTGAATGTCTGCCAGATCCTCTGGTCTTTCTTCAGAATCCTGAATGTCTGCCAGATCCTCTGGTCTTTCTTCAGAGTCCTGAATGTCTGCCAGATCCTCTGGTCTTTCTTCAGAATCCTGAATGTCTGCCAGATCCTCTGGTCTTTCTTCAGAATCCTGAATGTCTGCCAGATCCTCTGGTCTTTCTTCAGAATCCTGAATGTCTGCCAGATCCTCTGGTCTTTCTTCAGAATCCTGAATGTCTGCCAGATCCTCTGGTCTTTCTTCAGAATCCTGAATGTCTGCCAGATCCTCTGGTCTTTCTTCAGAATCCTGAATGTCTGCCAGATCCTCTGGTCTTTCTTCAGAATCCTGAATGTCTGCCAGATCCTCTGGTCTTTCTTCAGAGTCCTGAATGTCTGCCAGATCCTCTGGTCTTTCTTCAGAATCTTGAATGTCTGCCAGATCCTCTGGTCTTTCTTCAGAGTCCTGAATGTCTGCCAGATCCTCTGGTCTTTCTTCAGAGTCCTGAATGTCTGCCAGATCCTCTGGTCACTCCCTGCAGCATAATTCTCTCCAAGCCATAGATGATCTATCTGTTCTTCTAAACTACACACATGATTCCAAAGGTCCCCCGACCACATCTGCCTTCTTCTCACTTTCATCTCCTAATGGATCACAGCCCTCAGCCAGCTCATGCCATGCCCTCTGTTGACCTGTTCATGAATGGGTGGGTTTTGCAGGTAAAATGTCTATGGGATGAGGTAGCTGGTCTGACACCTGTGACGACAGCGTGGTTGGTTACGATGCTACACTCTTTGCTTCCGTTGTGGGCCCCGGTAGCACACTGACGAGGACTACTATATTATTTATAACTTTATTCTTGCGTTAATTCCCATACAAAGTTAGGAGTGCTGGTTGTTCAGAAAGCAATGGCAAACTTCTGAACGTAAATTTGCCAAGAAATCACAAACAGCCAAAAAATGCTGGGGTTGACTACCACGTTCTGTAAAGGATATGCAACTAACTTTAACTACGGTGAAGTAGTCACGTTGCCTGTCTCATACTACACAGGTCATGGGCTCATTTCCTGACTCTTTCATTGGGTTCACAAGTGTAAGATTTTCAGACATCCCTGGGAGTCATCGCTGGAGTTACAGAGTTTGTGCTGTGTACGACGCTTTCAGCAGGTGGCTCTGCAAAAAGACTGAGCCCTATGGGATAGAGAAAGGCTCAAAGTCAATCCTCTGACCTTTAACCTTTTTAAAAGTATGTTTGTGCACAAAAGTAAACTAGCAGGTAAAAACCACAGGGAAAAAAGTATTTACCCCTCCCCAGTAAGGCCACAACATGCCTGTATGTGCCAGACGTGATCTTTAACTGTTGTCAGATTCAGCTGCTGCGAGATCTCTGCCGGAGACAGGCAGCCTTTAATATCTTGTTTGTTAGCATAGATGAGTACAGCAGCTTTACGCAGATCCTAAAGAAGTGATACAAAAGCATAGAATATTAAGATACTGATCATGTCGTTCATGCAATTGCACATACAATCACCAACAGTCTAATGTGCTTATAGTTTATATGAAATTTAGAAACATTAGTCAAATGTAATAATCTCTTACATAAAATCTTACTGGCAACTGCTAGAAGACACTTCAGCCACCAACTGGGGGAAAATTTTGAAAGCTGGCAATATCTCTATACTCTTCTCACAAAAAAGGAGCAAGTGTCGCCAATTTCTGAGCAAATGCAAGTCAGCAGTCAAACACAATTAATAATAAACGTGTTATTGATATGAAATTCTTTTTGCCCTTTCACCATTCATCCTCCTGAAATATTACATTCTCCTTCACCAATACACCTTAAAATTTAACTTCTTTTTCTCCATCTCCTCCACTGTCAGCCATTAATTTCAAAGAATTTCATGATAGCATATTTGTTACAGTAATGTATGATGGTTAGTAACATTCAGAAACCATTTGATTTCACAACAGCATTTAAACAACAATGGTCAAAATCTGTAGTCTCATTTTCATTTACAATTCACAATCTGAATATCTGTGATGAAGGTGTCTCCACCAACTCAATTCATTTTATTTTGCCAACACCACTCTCCATTTTGTGTTAATTAACCTCTTGCCAGTTGGTTTCATTTCTGCTTAATGGAACTGCTATCTAATAGGAACAGAGATCTTCCAACCATGAACAGATATCAGAACATACAATCAAAACTACAAATAAACTCTAGAACAGTGGTTCTCAACCGGTGGGGAATTTTAGGGTCAGGGGGGGATGAAGACCATTTCAAGATCGCATTAATACAAGAACCGATTACTTGATATTGTTTTTCCCTTCATACTTTACAGTTATGTACGTCTCATCCTTCTAAAATTCATTTTATAAAGTAAGTAGACCCACAAATCATGTTTTATGTGGATGTCTAGACTTGTTTTAGTATATGCTATTAAATTTACCTTCCATTTTTACGTATACTGTGTAGGGGTGGGGGGATTTTTAGATAGGAAATATGAAAGGGGGGGGAATGACGTTCTGAAAATACGGTGAAGGGGGGCACGGGCCAAATTTTTTATAGGAAGGGGGAGAATGACATTATGAAAATATGGTGAAGGGGGCCACGGGCCAAAAAAGGTTGAGAACCACTGCTCTAGAACAAATCAGCAGCTCTAAAACACTGCTCCCAAAAAAAAGCACAGAGTACATATGGTGGATCCCCTACTGATCCTTATGTATGTAAACACAAATCATACTTAATTTATGTGCACATGTAGGTGTTTGTGCTAACACACACCAAGTGTTCAACCTTCATAAACACTAGGCCACAGCATAATGGTGTGAGGTGATCACTCCCGTCATAAAGACATTTCCTTCCCAAAGAAAATTCTGACAATCCGATTCAATATATGAAAAAAATATGTCCACCTTGTTCAACCTTTCTCAGCCTTGGTTATAATTTTGGTGGTTCATGGTGTGTGGTCATCCTCAGTTTGTTGGATCTTTGTGTTTGTGTTCTGCTGACTAGTACACGTCTGACAAGTGTCCATTTCCCCACTGTCTGCTTTCTGACCATTTTTATGAGTATTTTATGAGGTTGGGTTGCCTCCAGAGCCAATGTGGTTGGAGACAATCTGGCTGGAGATTTGGGGATTTGCTTGCGTGCTACCAAGGTCTTTAAGGGAAGCAAAGAATAGTAACGCTATAACCTGCCATGCATCTCATAAGAGGCAACTGAGGAGGGTTGATCTTAAGGCTACCTACCTCACCCTACAGAACATGTTAATTGTAAAATCCAACCAACCATGAACAAATCTAAAGATGCCATCATCATGGGAACTCCCTCAGTCCTATAAGGTCACAGCAGATGTCCAGTGACAATGGAGAAGGCAATAGAAATGGTTAGAGATAAGGAGTCTTTCTGGGGACAGCTTGGCATGAGTTAGTTGAGGACTTGTTCTCTAGTAGGAGAGAAAGGGCAAAAGAAGAAGACTTGGGGATTGAAACAGACCATTGTGTTTGTAAGTATGCTGACCACTATACCACGCCCACCACTGGCACCTGGCTGTCTTGACAGACGATAGTTGTTGATGTTGTGCTTAGTATCTACAACCAGACCATGGATGAAGGTATGCCAATCCATAGCACAAAACCTGGGCTGAATTCTAGAAACCATGGGTTGCATATACAGAATTCTCTCTCTCTCTCTCTCTCTCTCTCTCTCTGCCTGCCTAGTTTACTCCACAGGAAAGATAACATCGATACATCTGGAACAAAATAAGCTGCAAAAGCTGTCAGATCAGTAAAGCAATGCTCTGTCTGCTTGTCGGAACTTTGATCCTAGACCAGTTGCCAACCAAGGCTTAGGGCCTGGTCTGCCCTGCTATGACATTTAGTCTAATGTTGCATTTCCTCACACCAGGATAAAGTTTGTACCCTCCCAATTGTGCGCCTCTGCCCAAAGCCGCTGGCTCAATGTGGGGTGTCGAGTTTGGTGAGCTCCGCCCAACATTCTATGCTAACAGAAAGCAGGTAGTACCATCTACTGCCATGCGGTCGCCCAATCATATCTGACACAGAGACCTACCATCACGGAAGCTTATACGCGGGGAAGTCAATAAGTAAGTCACAAATGGCTGTAGAAAAATAACTAAATATGATAACAACTTGAAACCAGTTTATTTTTATACATACATTGTTCCTTTATTTCTCAACATAATTTCCACCAACATTGATGCACTTATCCCATCATTTTATCTAAACCACGTTTTCACTTCACATTCAACTTCGGCGTCATTCGCGAAATGTCTCCCACCAAGGTGGGTTTTCAGTGGACCAAAAAAGATGGAAACACTAGGGGCTAAGTCAGGGCTGTGAGGTGGATGTTCCAGAACTTCTCACCTTAGTTGGTTAATTTTCTCCTGAGTTAATCGAGCTGTATGTGGTCTGGCATTGTCATGAAGAAGCAACATTCCTCTAGTCAGCAGTCCTGGACTTTTTCTTCGAATTGCATCATGAAGCCAATAGAATTTCACAGTAAGATTCAGAATTCACATTGTCACCGTTCTTCTTGAAATTTGTTAAAAGCACTCCTTGACAATCCCAGAACACTGTCAGCATAACCTTCTCTGCTGATGGCGTAACCTTGAATTTTTGGACAAGGCGAAGAAGGATGTTTCCATTGCATTGAAGCTCGCTTTGATTCGGGCTGGTAGTGATGCAGCCAGATTCGTCCCCAGTAACAATCCTGTTTAGCATGTCTTCTCTTCATCTTCGTATCGACAGAGATGATGCAAGGACAGGCCAAATAGATTAATTTTGTATTCGTCCTTCAATTGTCTGGGTACCCACCTTGAGCACACTTTCTTAAATTTCAACCGATCATGCATTATGCTGTATGCTGAACCATGTGAGCACCCTATTGCAGATGCTACAGAGTCTATCGTTACTCGCCTGTCACCTCTAATCATCTCCTCCACCCGCTGCATGGATGCTTCTGTTGCAATCTCAACAGGATGACCAGATCGGATTTCATCAACAATTTTAGAGCGTCCTTGAGAAAATTTTTCAACCCAGCTATGCACCGCTTTACGGGACAAACATTTGTCAGCATAAACAGGAAGCATTTCCTTATGAATGTCCTTTGCAGGCAGTCCTTTTGCCCACAAAAAATGCACAACAGCACGTTGCTCTTTGGTTGTACACTCTGTAAGTACAGTCGCCATTTTGTTTATGCGCTGCACATGCGCATAAGACACGTAGCGCCACCCGACAAATGAGAATATAAAGTTCGTTGCTGCTGTCACCTAATAACACCTGTAGAAAACACCAACTACATTTACCTGCCATCCCACAGAACTGTGTGACTTACTTATTGACTCGTCCTCGTACATATCCAATATGACCTCTGAAAATTGTCTGGTGCCCATTTATATTAGGCTGGGTCAACCCCTGAGCCATATTGTCAGAAACAGTCCATTTTGTGTATGTGTGCTCAGTATTAGTGATTATACCTTCACAGTTTGATTCTGAGTTACATATTCAGCCCCATCAAAGATACAGATAAGTAACCTTTGTATCTTCATGTAGTGTTTTTCATGTAGTTGTGTCAGTTTGTTCTGTGCTGACGAAGGCTTTGACCGCAACGTCCGTTTTGTTTCTTGTAATTGTGTTTTAGTAAAGTCACAATCTACTTCTCATTTTTTGGCGATTCATTAATTATCAGAAACAATAATAATCATGCCTCGGCTGGATAATGAACACAGACCACTGTTTGGCAGGCGAACACAATAACCACTATTCCCCCATGGTTCCACTTTAACTCTATGTAAATAAAACTAAATGCAAATTAGTGTTGACAATTCAAATAACAGTCATAATGTATACCATAAAATAAGAGTCATCTTTGATTTGTAAATGTAGAAATTATACATTTATCTAATAAGCTGGTCTCCCTGGCTTAGGGGTTTGCGTCTTTCTCCTTAATCCCATATACTCTCATGAGTAACGAGATGTGCGCAAGAATTGGTAGCAGTTCTCGCCGCGTCGGTAACTTACGGGGTATGTGAGCTGGTTGCTCAGAAAGCAATGGCAAACTATTTAGCGTAATCTTGCCTAGTACATCAACAGCAGCTGAAAAATGCTGATGCTGACTGCAACGTCCTGTAAGGGATACAACAAGAAAAAAACTAGTCCTACCTCATGTGCTAGCATTTTATACAGCTCCTCTCTTGTAATGGACAGGCGTTCTCTGTCAGTGCTGTCAATCACCATGATGATGAACTAGAGTAGAAACATGTTTTTGTCTGAGTGAAATGATTACAATCACCTCTATGTGTACAGGTCTAACAATCACCTCCATGTGTACAGGTCTAACAATCACCTCCATGTGTACAGGTTTAACAATCCCCTCCATGTGTACAGGTCTAACAATCACCTCCATTTGTACAGGTCTAACAATCACCTCCATGTGTACATGTCTAACAATCCCCTCCATGTGTACAGGTCTAACAATCACCTCCATGTGTACAGGTCTAACAATCACCTCCATGTGTACAGGTCTAACAATCACCTCTATGTGTACAGGTCTAACAATCACCTCTATGTGTACAGGTCTAAAAATCACTTCCATGTGTATAGGTCTAACAATCACCTCCATGTGTACAGGTCTAACAATCACCTCTATGTGTACAGGTCTAACAATCACCTCAATGTGTACAGGTCTAACAATCACCTCTATGTGTACAGGTCTAACAATCCCCTCCATGTGTACAGGTCTAACAATCACCTCTATGTGTACAGGTCTAACAATCACCTCCATGTGTACAGGTCTAACAATCACCTCCATGTGTACAGGTCTAACAATCACCTCCATGTGTACAGGTCTAACAATCACCTCCATGTGTACAGGTCTAACAATCACCTCCATGTGTACAGGTCTAGGCCGTGACCTTAGCCATTGTCATATTTCTCACGTGTGTGTGTGCTGGGGTCAGCGCTTGACCTTTACCTGTCGGAAGTACCATTTTATAAATTTGTGGAAAGGGAGACTATTAATTCTGGTTGAGCCAAGAGACACGAATTGCCCCCCTTGGGTTACTTTTATTCTGTTTGGAAAAAGGGGAAATTATTTGGGTTGTTTATAACGTATTTCAATGATAACTTAGCAAGTTATTGCTTATAGTAATTGAAATTTATATTTATATTTACAGATTAATATTCTAAAAGCACTATACAAGAAATATAGACATTTAATACGTGATTAGTATTAAAAAATTAATGTTAATGTATGCCTGTCTAGTATTTATTACGCATAATCTGGCTTAAGGACTAGAGATGAAGCATGGATACCCACTATGGACACCTGCCGAATGTTAGTAAATATCATGCTGAGCCGTGAAAATTTTATTCATGCATCCAACTCTGGATACTCGAGGTTGAGTGATGGAATAAATCATTTTTCCAGTCTGTCATATTGACTTCGGTCTCCTCAGCGAAGGGTTCCATATCTACTTGGATGGCGTTCAATCACAACACATCCCCGGTTCGGTTCGCGTTTCCGCACTGTCTCATGCCAGTTCGGTTCACGCCGACTCGTGCCGGTGTCCATGCTGCCACCCTACACCGCCCCCGGGAGACACTGGAAGTAAACCAAAAGTGACAACAGGACGTAACCCAAGAAGATGCCCGGCAATTTTTCAAAAATGTGGTCCGAAATGGATCCGGTTTCCGACGTCATCAAGATGGATCATGACTTTTTATATAGTAAAATACTACGTCATCAGACGGATCTGGATCCATAAAGTATACTTAGTTTGCACGTAACATACTGCCCCCTCAATTAAATTAATTAATAAATGTGCTCAAAATATTTGACTGAATCTTGCCTTGCTGAGTAATCCTCTCTAGCAAACACGATCAGGTTCTAGAAAAAGAAAGCAACATAATCACGATGCTCAAAACTTCTACGATAATCTACCTCAGAATTTGTGTAGTAGGTGTTCCATGATGCCCGCAGAGATTCCTGGCCACCAATGTCCCACATGAGAAAGTGTATATTTTTCCAAACCACCTCTTCCACATTGCTTCCAATTGTGGGAGATGTCAGAACAACTTCATTCATCAAACTGAAACAAGTGAAGATTTCAGTATTAAATAATATGGATGTACACCATCCCTTACTGGCATAACCATACTGAGCTTTCAGTTGAGTATTATTGTTAATAATCTACCAAATGGCAGCATTTCAATAAAATGTAAAATAATTATCACTATGGCTCCAATATGTTATACATACAACTGGTACAATACAAATGATACATTATCTATTGTGCTTACAACTGATACAATACTGCTTTACTTACAAATGTTAAAATATAGCTGATCTTTATATAATATTGTTGTACTTAAACTAATACAATATTATTGTACTTACAACTGATACAATATTGTTGTCTTCCCAGCATTGTCAAGGCCTACAATAATAATTTTATGTTCTGTGGATGTGAAGATGGTAGTGACATTAGTAACTGGAACATATCTTCATGAAAGTAACAGTGAAACATACAAGCTTCTTAACTCTATCATAATTAAACATGAAGCCCTTCCTAAAATGCAGAATTTGTGTATTGTAATGATATAAATGAAAAATGCATCACTAAAATAGGAATTGGATATTGTAAAGACATGAAAGCAAAATATCTCATCAAATAGTGATGTTGTGTTTTGTGATAAGAAAGCAAAATACCTCATTAAATGTGGGAGTTCAGCTCATTACATTGCTAGGTGTGTTTAAGTAGCAACTAAGGAAGTTTGATGTAGAGTTGGATACCCCATCATGTATAAGACTTCAGCTACACAATTCAATTACCTGTGAACAAGTTTTTAGAGCAAACAAATGAAATAGCTACAAGAAAGCAAAAGATCAAAAGGTCTGGAATGAGATGATTCCAATGAAGCTTATGAAAAGAAAATCTATAATAATAATAATAATAATAATAATAATAATAATAATAATAATAATAATAATAATAATAATAAGAAGAAGAAGAAGAAGAAGAAGAAGAAGAAGAAGAAGAAGAAGAAGAATAGGAGAAAGAGAAGGAGAGGAAGAGAACAAGGAGGAAGATAAAGATAAATTGGAGAGGGAGGAGGAGATGAAGAGGATGAAGAAGAACAGAAGAAACAAGAATAAAAATAGGAAACTGATATTGGCATTGGCAGAAGTAGAAGAACAAGAGGAATAAGAATATAAAACAGAGCAACAACAAATAGAAGAAGCAATAGTGGCCCGGAAAAGTAAAATAACTAGAGGAGGTTGGAGGACAAGAAGAAGCTGAAGACAAAATGGAAAAAAATCTTAAGATAGTTAAAGCGAAACTATATACAAGGATGCTAAAAATTACAGTTGTATCATTGATTTATGGCAAGAGTAACATGTTTTATACAAATATTTTTACTTGGAATGTCCTCACCTTCATTTGAGAAAAAGCTCCATAATTTTGACAAAAGGACACCCATTTCAAAATGTCCAGCTTAGAAGATCTGGTAATAGTGGAGTAACTTGCTGATAATATTAAAGTTAACATGACTGTTCTGTCTCAGAAAATTTGAATTATACATCCTTCACAGTGTCCATGCATCACTGTTAGAAAATAAATAGAAAAGAATGCATGTATCTACTGTTGTTTCTGCTGTATAAAAAGTAAGTTCCCTGAGGATTGTTTATACTCTTCACATAAAGTAACTAGTGTTCTTCCTGAATATAAATTAGACTATTAACGGAACAAAAAAGTCAATTTCATGAAAACGCTACAGATGTACTATTAGCACTGGCAAGTAAACACAACTAGACACACGTGAGTCACAAGTGCCTCTTTCTCCTGAATCTTCCTCTTCAGCAGTAATGAGGCAAATCTCAGAAAATCTTGCTCAAGCAGGTGTACCTTCTTATTCTAACGATGAAATGGTCTGTTACTACTAAGCTTCCTCTGAAGTTTCCCTAACAATAAACCACTTTCTATTTATAACTTACTATAAGTATAAGAAAAGAGTAATTAATTTTTTTTAAAGTAGTGAATATTGTAGTGAACATGTGATCTGATGTAAAATGTAAGGGACCCAATTTCTATGACATCACGCCATATTTAGTCTGATGCCAGATCCATATTTTCTTGTAATCAATGGGTGTATAGGTAGCCTTACTAGAAAATGTTCTGGTACCAACATGATAAGACTGAGTTGACCCTGCAGCAATCATATAATGTAGTCATGACAACAATTGTTTTAATACCTAGCATCAAGAAGAAAACATATTGACATTCTACAAGATCTTAACACAAAGAGAACGTGCTCATTGTATCATGTCTTGGAAACTAAAGTACTTTGACTCTATGAAACACCACAATCATAAATGCATTAGACAGAGTTAGGGATAGGGAATTTGATTGTGCTGCGACCCAAAACTGAAACTGGAAGTGATATACAGCACCACCCTGGAACAATCTATTGTGTCCCCAAAATGGCTTCTTTAAAGACCATTCATGCTTTCAACATTATTCATTCATTCAAATATCATGTGACAATAACAGACGCCATTTTAGGTTCTGCAGAAAAGGTTAGTCTAATATTCCGTGCATAGTGATTGGTTGAAATTATCTTGGCTTGTAAATAAATACCTTTCTTTGACACACTGAAAGAAATTTTATTTTCTAGAGCTTGTATAAATGAATCTGTATTTATTTTTAGATGGATTTTCGAATTCTGCACCCATTTTTACATATATTTGGTGAGTTTCATCGCCAACCATCTTCCACCTTGGTATAAAGAAAATATTTCTGCCAGATGTTTCAACTTTGTGAATGGAAAGCCAAGATGGCATCCGAAGCAAAATATCGATCGGACTAGCTCAAAACGTGCAATTTGAACTACTAAAGTTAAAGAGAATACAAGTTTAAAATTCCTCCGGCGAGGAACCACCAGTCTGCACATCAATAAGGCAGACATGGGACAATCGATACTCATGCAAGCCTCAGTCCGGTATGACATCACAATGATGTTGGACAACAGGATATCTTTGTCCGACATACAGGACTTCACACTGGAGTTCACAGCCAGCAAACACAAGCAAGCAAGCATAAGTTTAAAGATTACTAATAATTTATTTGTATACTTGTACTATTTTATATCATTTAATATGACGGAACATATATTTGAGGTCAGTTTTCATGTCAGTCTATGACCCATGTAAGACAACCTCGCAAGGACTGGTAGGGTGGAGTCCAGGGCCACGCTGAAGAGTTCCAAAGTCACGGCAAAAATATCAATATTTTAGCCCGAGACACCTTCACAAAAATGTTAATATTTCCGCTTAGAATTGACATACAGGCATCATTGAGGTGCCATTAGATTTGGTTTTTTAAGGCCAATCTATCTGTGGTTGTCTCATTAGTAAATATTCAATTTTAAACTTATAATCGTACCTGCTAGACTAGTGAATGAAAGCATGAAGCATGGTTCCTGAAAGAGAGACAAGGGTTGCAAACATAAAGGTGTAGACACAGAAAAGAACCTTAAAGTAAACACTGTTGAGTTGAGTTAAGAACCGACATCACTGCACTCAGGACATTCCCATACGTGATCAGTCCCCTTGTTCAACAGTCAGCGAAGAGTCATACTACTAATCGTTCCCACCGCTATCTGATTAAAAGTTCTCCTGGTCTTCCCTCTCAGTTTTGAGATTCTTCCAGAATCCCTGCTGATCCACTGCAATCTCATTCTTTCCACATATGGGTTCTCAATCTGTTCCTCCGCCTTCTCCACCTGGTCCCACAAGCGCACGACCACCTCCCCCTTGTCCATAGGCAAAATACCACCAAGAGGTGCATTCCCTGCTAGCCTATCAGCCTGTTCATTCCCCCGTACACCTGTTAGCTATTACAGCGGCCAATCTAGGAGATGGAAAACTCTGATTATAAACCCCTACGTTTAAGGTGGACCAACGTGCCGAGGACTGAATGGCCACGAGTGAGCTGGTCGTGAATGTGGAACATCTGGTATGCGGGCGGGGCGGTGCCAGGCGTATGGACTCCTAAGGGACATTCCCTGCCCCTTCCCTAGCAGGCAGGCTCTACTAGGGTGACCGATTATATCCTGCCGTCATATCTAACCAACTATGAATAATACAAAGAATTTCGCCGAAGCAACGGAGTACGTGCTTTGTGCTCGATACCTCTGACAACAGCCAGCAGAAAAGAAGAGGTAGGGGAGAGGGGGAAGGAAAAGGAAGAAGAGGGCTGGAGCCAGAAGGGTAGAAGGAAAAGTAAACACTTTAATTTAATAAAGTTTAAATTCCACACACTGTGGGTGGCTGTGCATGAAAAAATTATAGGAGTGAAATTCTCTGCAAATTCCTCCTACATTTAATTATGATTATCCTGGTGGTGGTGGTGGTGGGGGTAGCAGCTATAGATAGAATAGGCCAGTAGTAGTACTCAGTAGCATACTACGACTAACTCCTGCCTGAGTCAGTGCAGCTGAGATCCTATCGTCGTAGTCAGCAGTCGGTCGACGACTAAGTCGTGAGGTTGGAGTCCACCCATAAGATTAAGACGAGTCATAGACTAAACTAAGAAAGAAAAAGTAAATACGTCAGTTCATTTGGCTTTTTTTTTTTAAAGTATGTGTAAACTATGTACCTTTTCATGGATAGTTTATTAACTGTTAGGTCGGTTGCATCTATAAAATACATAAATAAAACTCCATTATTAGAACACATATCAACAATTCTAATTTACTGTGACAATATCAACAACATCAGTAGTGACACTGACAGTGATGAACTGATCGGAAGTAACCAGTTTACACAGAAAGTAGTTCATACAAATAAATTGTGTAAATAGCGGTGAGACAGCGGGTTTCCTGTTCAGTAGAGTCTATCAAAGGGCTTGATCATTTGAACATTTACAGCAAGGCAATATCAATGAATATCCAGAAACAGCGAACATCTGGAGGAAGTTAACGTGGGTGGACAAAATATAAATATTCTTGAATATGCATGGGACACAGCTTTAATAACAAATTCTGAAATTACTCAGCAAACCATTCTGGCATTCTATACAACTTTACAAGGCACACACAAGGTCGTAGACGGACGCCAATCATTGACTGAGTGAAAAAAACTTGGGGGGGGGGGGGGGGGGGGGGGGAGGCGGGGTGTTGTTATAAACGGTTTAGCAAAACTGAAACAAAAGTACAAAGTTCAGTATAATTTATGTATAGTTAAAGTAAAACCATCAAACATGCCAAGCTTTCTAAATAACTAGGCTACATAATCTGTAAAGACGAAGTTGAACGTGTCTCAACCCTTGAATATCGTTGTTCATAATCAAAAATTACATGGGTCTACAAGGTGTGGACTGCGCCTGGCCCTGCAGCCAGCAGGGTTAGGATCAGCTAGCCTCTCCCAGGAGGGGTGAAAAGTGAAAATTAGTAGCCTGCCGATGACCCGCAGACTGCCGATGACCTGCAGACTGCACAAGTCAACCCCACCTCCACGTGGTGTTGACTGGGAAACCATGACCGCTAGGTCATGGGCTAACGGGGATATGGCTCGCCACAGGGGATGGACTCCCTATGGTCAGATGTTTGTCCTAAAACTGTGACTGGCTTAGCAAGCCGGCAGGGGATCTTCATACTGCTCGTAGCTCCCCCGATGTGTCTCCACCTTGCTGTGGTGGGGGAGCTTGCGTGTCCCATTGACCCCATCTGCTTGCCGAAGGATGAAAACTACATATCGGACAGCTTATGGGATAGGGGCCAGACTAAGAGAGACACAACCTGCTGTCCTGCAGGTAGACTGAGGATAGCAGTCAAGAGTTTAAATCAGGCGCACGAAGGCAGAAATTCTTGGTCCGGACAATACCCTAAGGCTCTCTGTCGAGGATTTAGGCTGAACGCCTCTAAGCCACAAACCCTCGGATGTGAGAGCCAGGCCGATACAAACCTACCGAGAAATAGAGGTGAGATACTGAGCACGCTACATGCCCAGTTCTGATACTTTTTCGAAGGCTCTCAGCTGGGGAATATGAGGGATTCCCGGATGAGAGGGCCTGGCTGTTTCCCGTTCACTGCTGCACGGGGGTAAGATGCTGAGCCGGTAGCACATGTAGCCTATCTCGTGAGCGAGTACTAAAATGCAGAAAATTCCCCAGTCGAATGAAATGGTTACGAAAACTGTCTGTATCTAACTCATACAGAGGGTAGACAAAAATGAAAACAAAACGTCTCAATAACACGAAATGGAACGCACGGCTAGCGAATCCATTGCGTGGTCCGAAGGCAAAAGCAAAAGCTTACCGAGTGGATGTCGCCCGCAGTATGACCGTTCTAGGTGTGTGTTTGAGCGACCAGTGGCAAACGAGAAGCCCAACACATGGAAGTGAGGAACTAAAGCAGCCATGAGCAGGACGTGGCAACTCCTCGGGTGAACCCAGTCTCAGAGCAATATGTGCCGGATCTGCAATTATGGAAGCCTCCTTGGACAGCGAGGGAATGCCCATGGTCTGCCCCTGCCTTCCCTTGAGGGCCGACCGCGATGTCGTTGATCGTTATATCTTGACCAGCTGAGATATAGGCGAAATCACAACAATAAGTCTAACGTGCCACGAAACCCGAGGAAGGCTAACCTCATTAAAAAAAATGCCCTCCGAAGTCGGAAGTGCCGTCCTACGGGTGGCAAACTCAAAATTGGCACTAGGCATTTACGTCCGAGTGAAATGTCTCGTCCGAATATCTCTCGTGCTAGGAACAGCTCTAACTACCTAGTTTCCGAATGCCGCTCTTGTTCGGAACAGCTCTCACTAGGTAGTTTTCCGAATGTCTGTCGTGCCTGGAACAGCTCTGACGGGCGCAACGACAAGCACATGTCCGAAAACTCGCTGAGTGGATACCGTCTGCAGACCTGTCTGGTTTGTGCGGGAACGGCCCGGGCGAACGAAATGCCCAAAATATTGAAGTGAGGAATTAAAGCAGCCATGAGCAGGACGTGACGATTCCCTCGGTGAGCCCAGCACCAGAGCGTTATGTGTCGGCTCTGCAATTATGGAAGCCACCCAGGATGGCGGAAAATGCTATGGACTGTCCCCGCCTTCACTTGAGAGATGACCGTGCAGCCTTCGACTGTTCCAACTTGACCAGCTGGGAGGTGGACAGAACCACAAAAGTGAGAGTCTCCCAGGAATGCTAACCTGGTCAAAAATGCACGCTAAAAGTTGGATGTGTTGGCCTAAGGGTTTCGACCCATAGGTGCCTAACCATTACATTGCATTGGCACCTTTCCGTCTTGACAGACGATAGTTTGGTGCATTGTGCTTCAAGAAGGCTTAATAACTACGATCCATGGCGGTGGCGAGTGTGGCTGGTAAGGCCAATTCTTGCTGCAAATGTTTGCCCACAGTAGGTGCATGTGAAAACATGGTCACTTCCACCATTTTGCACCATCTTACGTCTCTCACGCTCTGTGTGTGCTTTATCTGCAATCATTTTCTCCTTTGTCTTTATTCCGTTTCTGATAGTTGCCCTCCATGCAACACGTTCAGCGGCGACGTGCTCCCAATGTGCATTATCAATGCCTGTATCAATCATGTCCCGCTTACACACATCTTTGTATCGTAGTAGAGGCCGACCCTGAGATCTCCTACCCGTCTGTAATTCACCAAAAAAGATGTCCTTTGGTATTCTACCATCATCCATCCTCCTAACGTGTCCTATCCATCTAAGTCTACGAAGACTGAGCATGGAATACACCGTCACACAACCTGATCTTTCCAATACTTCAGTATTTGTGATTTTGTCTTGCCACTTAATACCAAGTATTCTTCGCAGACACCGCATATGAAAGCTGTTTAAACGTTTCTCTTGGCGTGAGTAAGTTGTCCAGGTTTCACTGCCATAAAGAAGAGTACTAAGGACACAGGCTTGGTAGACGAGGACTTTTGTTTTGGCAGTAAGCTTCCTGTTCTCCCAGACTCTTTTTGCTAACATGTTCATTGTTGTTGCTGCCTTGCCAATCCTGATGTTGATTTCCTGATCGAGGGATAATTTGCTATTTACCTCTGATCCTAGATATGTAAAATGGTCTACTATCTCCAGTTCGGCGTCGTCAATAAAGATTGATGGTACACCATGTGCACCTTGTGACATAATCTGTGTCTTCTTTTTGTTAATTGTTAAACCAAATTCAGAACAAGCATTGGAGAATGCAGATAGTAGATGTTGTAATTCTTCCTCAGAGTGGGTCGTAATCGCAGCATCATCCGCAAAAAGCAACTCTCTGATTAGTACCCTGCTAATTTTGGTCTTGGCCTTCAATCTCTGAGCATTATAGAGGCCACCATCTGAGCGTGAGTGAATGTATATACCATCATCCTGATCACGAAAGGCATATTTCAGTAGAAGTGAAAAGTATATCCCAAAGAGGGTGGGGGCTAGTACACAGCCTTGCTTAACTCCACTCTTGATTTCAAACTCTTCTGAAGTTGAGCCATCAAACTTGATTATACCCTTCATGCCTGTGTGGAACGATTCCACAATGGACAGAAGAGTTGGTGGGCAGCCAATCTTCTTTAGTGCTTTGAACAGACCCTCACGACTGACCAAATCGAATGCCTTTGTGAGGTCGATGAAGGCAATAAACAGTGGCTGATTTTGTTCCCGGCATTTTTCTTGCATCTGTCGCAATGAGAATATCATATCAATGGTAGACCGGTTCTGACGGAAGCCACACTGTGATTCGGGGTAGACTTGATCTCCCAGGACTTGAAGTCTGTGCAGGACAATTCTGGCAAATACTTTCCCAACAATACACAGAAGTGAGATACCCCTATAGTTGTTACAGTCGCTCCGATCTCCCTTGTTCTTGTACAGCGTTATGATGTTTGAATCTTTGAAATCCTGTGGGACTTGTCCTTCTCGCCAGCATAGCTCTATTAGCTGGTGGATCTGTAGAGCGAGTGTGTCTTGCCCACTCCTGATCACCTCTATTGGAATCCCATCCTTACCTGGAGCCTTGCCAGATGCAAGCTCATTTATAGCACACTTAACTTCTGTTATAGTGGGAAGTGTGTCCAGGTGGTCAAGAGTTGGCAGGGCCTCTATGGCGTTGAGGGCATCATCCGCTAGCTTGGTCTCACTTGAGTAAAGCTCTAAATAGTGCTCGACCCATCTATCCATCTGCTGTTTCTTATCAGTGATGATTTCTCCAGTCAAGGTTTTCAGCGGTGCACTTCTTTTGATCATTGGACCACAGGCTTTCTTTATCCCTTCATACATGCTTCTGATGTTTCCCTTATCACTTGCGATTTGAATGGACTCACATAACTTGATCCAATAGTCATTCGCACACTGCCTGGCAGCCTTTTGTACATCCTTCCTTGCTTGCTTCAGCTCACTCAGAGTGTTACGCGTTGGTCTTTCCTTGTTTCTTAAGAGAGCTATCTTCTTTTTATCAATCAAGGGCTGCAGTATCTGGCTGTTTGCCGCAAACCAGTCCTGCCTCTTATGATCCACAGTGCCGTAAACCCCTACCGCTGTTTTATAAATAGTTTCCTTAAGTTTACTCCATTTATCATTTACTATACAATTTTCTGATGTATCATTGAAAGCGTCTTCAAGTTGCTGTTGAAATTCAAAGCACTTTCCAGGATCGTGAGTGTTAGTAATATTAATCCTGGGGCTAGACTTGTGTTTAGCTGTGTAGATTCTCTTTGGTCTCAGTCTAACCCTTGCAACAACCAAAGAATGATCTGTATCACAGTCAGCACTGTGGTAACTTCGAGTTAATGATGTATGGTTCAGATGCTGTCTCCGTGTGATAATGAAGTCCAGCTGATGCCAATGGCCGGATCTTGGATGTTTCCAAGTGACCTTATGCATCTCTTTTGTTTTAAAAAAGGAGTTTGTAATACATAGGTCATTTCTAGTGCAATGCTCCAGCAGCCTTTGCCCATTATCATTCATGCGACCGATGTTGTATTTTCCAAGGCACACTGGCCATGAACTCGAGTCCTTGCCCACACGAGCATTGAAATCACCGAGCATATAAATGTAGTCGGATTTTGGAACTGCCTTGATCGCAGAGTCTAGCTGCTCATAGAACGTATCCTTCACATCATCAGAGGAAGCGAGTGTCGGTGCATATGCAGTGAGAATGGTGGCAAATCCACAGGAGGTTGCCAAGCGCAGTGATAATAATCTTTCATTACCTCCAGCTGGGATATCAATCATTCCCAGTAGCGAATTCTTCACTGCAAAGCCCACACCATGTTGCCTTTTTTCTGCCTGCCCTCTTCCCTTCCAAAAAAAGGTGTAATTGTTTTCCCTGAGTGACCCTTCCTCAGCGAGGCGAGTCTCCTGCAGGCCAGCAATATCAATGTTAAGACGATCGAGTTCAGCATCAATCACAGCCGTTTTTCTCACATCGTCAATATTTGTCAAGTCAGTGGAAAATCCTGGACACATGGTTCTCACGTTCCAGGTTGCAAGCCGTAGCTTGAGGTTTCTATTCTTTTTATTAGTACCTGGTGCATTGGTTTTACAGCCTGCGATTCAGATTTTGTCCTAGCCCCAAGCACCCATTGAAGCAGGCAGGCTGTGGCGGATCAGCACCCAATTGGCTGGGGGCTGCCCAGCTTGAGGCGGGCGGTAGCTGATCAGTGACACCTGTAGGTGTCTCCCACCGTCAGAGGCAACGCGTGGCGCCCCATGTCTACGCCAACTGACAAGGACTTATAACCCGTAACAGTTGCCTCTCGCTTTGATTCCGAGACCGGTTAAGACCAGGAATGGAGTTATTGCCTCTCCATAGCACAAAGCCTGGGCTAAAATAAAGAAACCATGTGTTGCCCATGCAGCATGATCCCTCTCTTGGCCTGCCTAGTTCACTCCAGAGGAAAGTTGACACCTATAATCTGGAACAAGACAAGCTGCAGAAGCTGCCGGATCAGCAAAGCAATGCTCTAACTGTCCGCCTGTCGGAGCTTCGATCCTAGACCAGCTGCCAACCAAGGCTTAGGGCCTGGTCTGCCCTGCCATGACTTATTTTGTCTTTGGGTTGCATTTCCTCGCACCAGGATAAGGCTAGTACCCTCCCAATTGCGCTCTTCCGCCCGAAGCCGTTGGCACAATGTGGGGTGTCGGGTTTGGTAAGCGCCGCCCAACATTCGGCGCTGACAGAAAGCAGGTAGTACCGTCTACTGTCATACGGTAGCTCAGTCATATCTGACTAAGACCTGACTGCTAACCAGACACACCGCAATCACAAATCACATCTGAAAAAAAAAAAAACACTCCGGATGAACGCAAAGAAGAAGAAGAATACTGCTCGTAGAAAAACTAAGAAGTATAAACGAACAGAAAAAAAAGAGAGAGAGAAAAGAAAAATCAGAACAACAGAAATGAGATTACTGAGAAGAATACTCAATGTATCAAGAAGAGATAAGATCAGAAATGAAGAAATCAGGACTAAAGTGGGGGTTATAGCTGCACTAGATTCTATTAGAAGGCAGCAAGTCAAATGGTTTGACCATGCAAGTAGGTTACCAACTAACAGTATACCACAACAAGCAATGATGTACAGACCAGAGGGAAGCAGAGGAAGAGGCCGACCACGTAAAGATGGACGCAGGGAATAACAGAGTCCAATGGAATATCGATACATGAAGCCCATAAGCAGGCACTCTCCCGCTGTTTATACTTCACCTCGACACTGCAAGGTACAAGAGGAACATGGTGAGATGAGATATTCAAAAATATTATAGCCATAGCTATTTTATACATTAGAAAAATATATGTAAAATATATCATTTTTTTACAATCAGTACAATATATATACACACATATGTACACACACACACACACACGCGCGCGCGCGCGCGCACGCACAAATATTATGGCGTTTGTAGCGTTTTATAGCATTCCGTGTGGTTGTACAATGTCTTTGATGTCGTCAATCCATTTTCTTCTTGGACGTCCTCGTGGTGTCGTCGCAGATGATCTTTGATGTAAGGCCAGTGATGGTAGTTGCTGATGTTGCATTCTAACGACATGGCCAAACCACTTGATCTTCTGTCTTTCAATAAATGTGGCACAAGGTGTTGATCCCACAGGCTGACTGATAATAGAATTTCTTACTCGGTCTCGGATTGTTAAGTTGGCAGCTCTCCTCAGGCATCTCATTTCGCAGGTGTTGATTTTGCGAAGGTGTAATTTGGATAAAGTCCAGGTTTGAGATTGGTAGCATAGGGTTGGTGTGAATATGCTGTTTATTATCTGTCGTTTTGCGGACATGGGTATATTTGGATGTTTCAGTAGGGGTGATAGTTGATATGTAAGTGCACTAGTTTTTTGACATCTGATTTCGATTTCTCTGTCCAATCTGCCATCTTCTGTGATCACACTTTCAAGATATTTGAATTCTTTAACTTGTTTCAGAGTTGTGTATTTATCTGTATACTTAGTGGGCCCGGCGATCTGCTAACTCGCATTACTTCGGTTTTGGCTGTATTTATACTCATACTGTATCTCCTGCATGTTGAACTCAGATTATTAATATGATCTTGCAGTCTGCCCTTGTCGCTATAAAACAGGCACTGATCGTCTGCAAATAGAAGTTCATTTATTTCATGTGGATCAGTTGTTTCATCTGGAGTAAAGAGTTCTAAATTTTCTGAATCTGTTCTGTCGAGATTTGCTTCTTTGGAAATCTGTCCATGTAGATATTAAATAGCAGGGGAGAGAGCACACATCCTCACTCCTGTGTTGACTGTGAACATGTCTGATATACCTTCTTGTGTTCTTACTGCGCTTCGGCTCGAATGGTACATGGCTATGATGTTTTCCAGCAGTTGC
Source organism: Cepaea nemoralis (assembly GCA_014155875.1). Classification (NCBI taxonomy): domain Eukaryota; kingdom Metazoa; phylum Mollusca; class Gastropoda; order Stylommatophora; family Helicidae; genus Cepaea; species Cepaea nemoralis. The sequence goes on from JACEFZ010004308.1 coordinate 36,901, forward strand.
CCTTGTATCCCATAGTCTTCAAGGATGGTCCATAATTTATATCTGTCTACTCTATCGAAAGCCTTTTCCTGATCTACAAACACAATATTCTGCTGGTCACTATATTCGATAGTTTTTTCACATATTTGTCTAAGTGTAAATAATGCATCAGTGCAACTTTTACTTTCCCGAAAACCGAATTTTACTTTGCTTAACTGTAGTTCAACTATTGGTCTAGCTCTTTGTTCCAATAGTTTTGCGTACATTTCCCTATATGGCCCAGGAGTGATATACCTCTGTATGTTTCGTACTCTCTCATATTGCCTTTCTTTTCCCATATTGGTACTATTATTGCCTGTTGCCAATCATCTGGGACTTTTCTTTCTTCCCATGCTATATTAAACAGTCTTGTTAGCCATTAACTCCTGTTTCCCCACAGGTCTGAATAGCTTCTGTGGTTATTCCATCTGGACCTGGCGATTTGTTTTTAGGACTTTTCTGTATAACTGCTTTGACTTCTGCAGGTATGAAATTTGGTTCTTGCTGTCCCTGGCGTTTAGGCACAAAAGTGAGGTTTTCTATGTTATGTGTGGGGTTAAGTAGTTCTTGAAAGTATTCTGCCCACCTTGTTAGTCTTTGTTGTGGATTAAATATCGGTATACCACTCTTTGTTGTGGATTAAATATCGGTATACCACTCTTTGTTGTGGATTAAATATCGGTATACCACTCTTTGTTGTGGATTAAATATCGGTATACCACTCTTTGTTGTGGATTAAATATCGGTATACCACTCTTTGTTGTGGATTAAATATCGGTATACCACTCTTTGTTGTGGATTAAATATCGGTATACCACTCTTTGTTGTGGATTAAATATCGGTATACCACTCTTTGTTGTGGATTAAATATCGGTATACCTCTTTTGCTGTTTATGATGGTGGTTGGGTTGTAAGATGCATCTCTGTTTCTCATTGTGGTGACACGTTTATAAAATTCTCTTGGGCAGTCTTTGCTAAGGGTCGCCATCTGTTCACCGTATATTCTCCAGGGTTCATCTTTAGATGCTCTAATTGTTCGTTTGGTATTACGTCGTGCTATTCTATAAGTAACATAGTCTTGTTCAGATTTAGTTGTGATCCACTTTTTGAACGCTACCTTCTTTTTGAATATGCTATCTTTAACTTCGTTGTTCCACCAGGCTGTTCTTAATCTTTTGTCCTGCCTACTTTCTTTGCTCCACATTTATTTGCCAGTGTGTTGAGCATGGCAGCCTTGAAACATGTCCATTCCTTATCTACGCTGGAGTGGTCATCAGGGAGGTTCTTGTGTAGGTGTTTGATTTATTGATTGAATTCGTCTTTAACCGTATTTTCTGTAGCTATAATTGATGACATGTGTTGTTACCTTTTTGAATAGTCAATATATATGTTTTTTTTTAAATACCACAACATGTATTTCATTTCTCCTATTATCAAGGATCAATTTTGTTGTTGAGGATTCAGATTTGTAAGCAGTATTAATTGTTTGAGCTTGATTGTTATTTACTTAAACTTTAATCGTAGCAGTGTGTTTTTAAGAATTATCTGTTTATAGCTAAATAAAATAGGAACAATGTGATCCAGGCAAAAATGCACCATAGGATCGGATCTAACAGGATGCCACTTTATGTTAGATTTTGTATGAAACTGGGGGACATAGGCTGAATAGAGGCAGTTCTTGGATGGCACCAGCTGAAGATAGGAATAAACATGTCAATGTAATTTGTAAGATCGTGCTGGAAAAGGAATAGGTCATGTTAACAAAGTACTGTGCAACAGGTTATAAGTGACAATTAAATCACAAGCGATGAGTTGTGGTGCAAGGTAAATGGGATGGCGGAGCTTCATTGTGCAAGTTAAGGGACCCTGTGTAAAAATTTAAAAAAAAGAAAAGAGAGAACATGGTGTATGTATTGCGACTTCCAGCATGAGAATGGATGTGACAACTGTAGAGGCAGTGTTCCATAGGCTGGAGAGTAATAGTAATATAGAACGATATGTTGTGCTTCTGTGTCACGGAAAATAAACTTCTTAGTTGCGATCGATGACAAACAAGACCCGACATTAGTCTGCAAAAACAACCGACCCTTTGATGTTGTACAGACTGAGAAAAATACGTCGTTAAAACTGTCTACACACGATCGGCAGTTCTAATTGAGAAACAAGATACGTCACTTCACAATGTCTACACTGGTCGGCATTTTGTTAACAAATTGTTGCTCGAGACGAACACTGGTGAACAAGGCGGGAGTCAGCCTTTGAAGTGACAAACGGAATGTCTGGCCAGAAGTCGGATGGGGTCGTGTGATGTGGAGAAGATCTCTAGATCACAGACAGGAGACAATTTCCCAGATGAAAGGGGACAGAGGTTCACATTGAGTTGGGAAAAATACAGAGAAAAGCAACTTCTCGACGCCTCAGCGTCTAGACAATTTGGTGACGTCACTCAAAGCCGATATAAAGGCCGTTGCAGTAAACAAAGTGCGTGAGTTGACCAAGATTTCTGAAGTGTGAAGGATCGGTGCAGTTCCGAGTTGTGTTCTATGAAAGAAACTATCATGTCAAATTGTTGATATTTATCGGCGGACATAGATCCAGTCTGTGATCGCATAGTTTCGATTAGCCACCGGAATAGGCATATGGTAGGCTATTAATCATATCTAACTTAAGAGTATGATTAGAAATAGAGTACAGTACTGTGCGGTGATATAATGTATTATAGGTGTGGTGATATAATGTATTATAGGTGTGGTGATATAATGTATTATGATTAGTGATAGAATGTTCTATAAGTGCGGTGCTAGAAAGTATCATAGGAGCGTCAGCACTAGTATCCTATTGTGTGGCTTAACTAGCTTGTGTGATATATCATTTTACTCAGGAAGTTGAGGACAATGTAGTGGAATAATAATTAGAGAGATTAAGGATGGTTGGGAGGGAGGAGAGGAATGTGAAATGGTAGGATCTTCCAGTAGGGCATCTGCTGGGTTTCTACCCGTTCCTTTATTCTTTCCTGGTGTTGCCATGTCTCAGATCATATGATGAGTTATTTGGCCGTCTGACAGAGATCGGATCTCTGTTATAGATCTGAGTGCTGCTATTGGCCTACACTCACCTAATTCCGGCCAGGATTGAGTTGCCCTCACTATAGTATTCTCTATTCTACAGGTTCCATTTACAGGTCCATGTATGTGTGCTATGATGTTCAACAGTGAAGCTGGAACACAATTTAGAAGATGATGGCTCAGAAGTTGCTGAGAGGCCGCTACATTGGGGCTTATACCCAAGTTGGTTTGTGGGAACCTGGCTTCTGCTGAGCAGGACATGCTGATGAGATTTATGTTTAGCAAGTGATAGTTGTATCACTGAACAGTCAGAACATTGTAGATATACACTACTGATACCAAGGAACATTCATACAAAATTTATACTGATACCTAGAACATTCAGAGTGTGGTGTTAATATGGGGAATCTTTAAAACCAGTGACATTAGATCCATTAGATTTCCCCAGTAACAGTGACAATAGGGTTAGAATTTTTCTGATTAACAATCAGTTAAGTAACAGAGGAAATTCATAGTGGGAATCAGATTGAAGACTCTCATTAGACAGTGTTTGTCATGGGTGTCCAAGCATCCTAGTGGTTCAAGAGACAACGGAGGAAGTCTTCACGTGACCGGAGGAGCATCACCTTGGTGAGGTTGCTTGTCTGGAATACATGGTGCTAGTGTGTTCTCAGCACAGTGATGAGAATGACTATACTCCTGAACACTGATCTGAGTCTATATACACTTTAGAGTATACGTCACACATTCTACACATTATACATACACACACTTCTCCTACATATACTCTTTGCTTTAATAAATTTCTTGTTTTTATTTGTTGAAGCTAGAGTTGTCAAGTATGTTATGTTGGGGAAGAATGAGAGGGGGCATGATCCAGGAGTGAGCAAGAGTGAGAAGAAGGTGTCCTTCAGATTGAGGGAGTGTTGTGGACGGAGTCTGCTGGATATCTCCAGGATAGTGATATTGAATTAAAACAAATGTGGGTGTTGATTCCCCTCACTCCAGGGACGACACTAAAGTGGTAAAGACGAACAAATAACTACTACGACATTCATTCTTTACACACACGACATTCTGATAGACTTGCAAACGCATGTACGTAAAACAGGAACTGATAATTTCCCGTGTGGAGTGGCTAACATAGCTGGAAAAGACGAAGGTCAAGAGCACATCGTGGATTTTCTGCCCAGGGCACGCGGGTGTGAACGGAAATGAACAGGCTGATAGACTGGCTGCTATAGCGCTCATTTGGGCAGCGAACTAGATTATGACAAGGCTGATGTGGTGAAGGCTCTCTGGGATCGAGTGGAAATTGCAACGAAACAAGAAATGAATCCACATCTGGAGAGACTGATTCAGCGTGGGGAGGGAAGAGGGTCTGAACGACACTCAACGCGTAGAGGAAAACGCAAGTGGACGTTCAATGAAGCTGCCACTGGTACCATCAGAATGGGAACTCTTCACTGGCTACTGAAGAAGTTGACGGTGCAGATGTGGAAATGTCCAGAGTGTGATGATGTTGATTCTTCATTTTATATTCCATAGTTAAAAATAGAATGGACATAATAACACAGGGCCGTACCGTGCTATGATACAGAGAGGCGGCCGCATCAGGCGGCACCGTAAGGGGGTTTCATAAGGGGCGGCATGTTTAAAGAAAAAAACAAAACATGCAAGTGGCGGTATTTCGAAGACTTGCATCAAACTGAGACAATCTACCGCAAGGTACTATAATAACACTTCGGGCAAGTCCATTAGTTTTCGTCTCCCTTACCAAATATCGCAGTGTATGTTATGATCGTTGAGGCAAACACCTCATTTGTAAGCGCGTTGGGTTCATTCTCTAATAGACTCCTTCTTACCCTCATTACTATTATTTCGAAATTTGGGCATCTTTAATAAGCAGTGTTGTCCCAATTACTGGCATCCTTAAAGCCAGCTGTCCGCTGACTCGTTAATCTCGTACTCCTGCATGACCCAGCCAGTTTAAGTTAGTTGCATATCCTTTACAGGACGCAGCAGTAAACCCCAAGTACGCTCACATAAATTATTCTAAGAAAGACATGTCTCATTGTGGCTGTCTACTCATGTCACATCTATCAATTACAATCTAAAAAAAATAAAAAATAACTCACGTAACACGGACTGAGGACTAGGCATACTGGTTCTTCATCTTTCACCCCTTTACCCCAACTGGGACATAGGCGCTTAACCACCTAAACCCAAGCCGTCCTATCTTTTGCTATTTCTTGCAGCTCCGTTGACTTCTCCTCCTCCTTGGCTTGAAGACGTAAATTACAAGTACCTCTGAAGTCTGAATGGGTTCGTCTGATAGCGGGAGACACTGGTAATAGGGAAAGCTAACCCACACGTCGGTCTCCGTGGCCAAAGGCTTGAGGACGCGGTTCGTGAGCCGCTCACCAGGCGTCGAAACGCAGCTGCGACCGATTTGTGCAGCAGCCCGTGTCGCGTTGTGTTATAAAGTGTGCGTATGGGAGCCGGGCGTTCAGAAAGCAGTGGCAAACTACTGAACGTCAAAACTTGCCTAGTACATCAACAGCAGCTGAAAAATGCTGGTGTTGACTGCAACGTCCCGTAAGGGATTAGTAGAATAATAAAAAAAAAACCACACGCAAATATCAGTCAAATGCACTAGATTGTCTCTATGAACTACGCTTGAGTTCCAAGCAAGAGTGAACCAAAAAAAAAAATGCACATCCATCCATGTCCTCGCCATATTACTAATAAATGAAACTACGAGTTAGCTTCTTCAAAACCGAAGTTCATCTTGATACTTGAAGTTCTAGCCCTATTTGCTCAATTTTGCTTAACAACGATCATACTTCTGACTCTAGTTGGGAATCCTCAACAAATTTTCTTAACACGATGCATAGAACTGTTGGTGTAAATTATTGCGTCGTTTGTATCGGCATATTCATCTATCACTTGCTGGACTTGTAAACCATTGTTGACTGTTCAAGGTGATGATGACTTCGTGTAATAATTTGCTTTGCTCTGCAGCTGTCAGTCCATCCAAGCCATCCCTCCCCTCCCGATATATATTTTTGATTGTGGTAACCTGTCAGAAGACTATTTTGTATCTAGCTGGGCAATCCATTACTTTCTTGTCTCGTTTTCTTTGAGAAAATTTTGTTTACCCAACTGTCACCAATCATTCTAGTTCCCGACGCCACATTAGTTCGTTTTCACCAGGCTCCAAGTTTTTGAACACCCAGGTACGGTGTTGTGAGTTTGTTGTCTGAACTGAAAGATAGGAAAACGTGTTGTCTGCCAACATTTCATTTAATTTAATGTAAAGTGGTGCTTTCTGGTGTCTGTTAAATAGTATTATGGACAGAAAGTAGTTTCATATAAATAAATCTGAACGTGTCGACATGGAGTGAACCCTTGTCTAAAGTTTTATTTCTTCTTCTTCGTCTTCTTCTTCTTCTTCTTCTTCTTCTTCTTCTTCTTCTTCTTCGTCTTCTTCTTCTTCTTCTTCTTCTTCTTCTGCGTTCACCCGCAGAGTTTTTTTCCGGACGTGATTGCGTTGTGCCTGTTTAGTGTTGTAAACACTGTTTTACTTTTAGCAGAGCTGCGAGGCCAACCCAACACATCCGACTTCTGCAGGCATTTGTTGACCGGGTTAACCCTCCCAGTAAAGTTAAAAAAAATTTATTAACACAATTTTAAACTTTGTAGCAGCGCCAGTAAAAGTTGGGTTGTAGTTCAAGTAGTTGTAGTGTAGTTTGTTACTTTGTAGTAATAAAAGTAACTTTAACTAAGTAGTTAGTTAGTTAACTACTAGTACTACTACTACTAGCAGGTTTGATCATGATTTTAAAATTGAGTATTTACTAATGAGACCACCACAGATAGATTGGCCTTGAAAAACCAAATCTACTGGTATCTCAATGATGCCTGTATGTCAATTCTATGTGGAGATATTAACATATGAGTATTGGTAAATCCGTATACAAATTTGACATGATTTCCCTAATTTCAGGAAAATGTGTCCATTTGTCTCCACTTCCGGTTCATGTGAGATTGTCTCAAACGAGTCACAGACGGAGATGAAAACTGACTTCAGTAATATGTTCCTATATGTTAAATGATAAAAAAAATAGTACAAGTATACAAATAAATTATTAATAATCTTTAAAATTGTATTCTATTTAACTTTAGTAGTTCAGATTGAATGTTTTGCGCCTAGGTGATCGATATTGTGTCGGCTTCCATCTTGAATTTCCATTCACAAAGACAAAACATCCCAGAAGAAATAATTTTTTCTACCACCAATCATTGACGATCATCGATGAAACTTTCCACATATATCTACAAATGGGTGCAGAATTTGAATATACATCTCAAAATATCTGAAGACTTATAAGAACAGCATAGAAAATAAAATAAGTACTGTATTATATATATGCCATGAAAGTTTGGAGAGAGCAATAATGGAGGGGTATATACCTGGGAAGAGCGGAAGAGGCAAGGCCAAAGAGACGATGGGTGCAGAATGTGGCGATGATCCAGTTGGGTGTATCAGACGCAGGACATCTTGCTTATGATCGAGAGGTTTTCTGGAAGGTTGTTATGGGAGCGAGGTTCTGTAAAGATCATGCTACTGAATGAATGAATGATTATATATATTTAATTATATAAATGACAAAAGTAATTTCAACCAATCACTGAGCACAGAATATTAGACTAACCTTTTCTGCACAACCTTAGATGGTGTCAGTTATTGTCACTTGATATTTTAATGAATGAATGACGTCGTAAACATGAATGGTCTTTACAGCAGCCATTTTGGGGACAAAGGGAAATTCCAGCATTTGGGG
>JACEFZ010004309.1:0-17500 GCA_014155875.1 Cepaea nemoralis
AGAGAGAGAGAGAGAGAGAGAGAGAGAGAGAGAGAGAGAGAGGAGAGAGAGAGAGAGAGAGGAGAGAGAGAGAGAGTTTGAGCGCATGAATGTCATGTAACATGCTATTCTATATATTTTCTGTATCCTCATCTTCAATATTATAATTTTTTACTGACATTTTACATGAAATATCAATATGAAAACGTGTGCACTGCTTACTTCACCATGTTTATCAATTTTAGGAAATATTATCTTATTGAATTGCATCAATATTTCTTACATTACACATTGTATATGTATAACATATTTTCCCATTTTTGTGAGGATGCTTACGACAGCCGTCACAGAATGTGTGTGTAAAGTGTGGGAGTTTGTGCATAATAGTTTCAGTGATTATGTGAAGAAGCGTGTGTCTAGATGTGTGTGTGTGTGTGTGCGTGTGTGTGTGTGTGTGTGTGTGTGTGCGCGCGCGTGCGTGCGTGCGAAGGATCATATGCATAATCATATACCATTCTATTGCGTATTATTCGTGTAGTTTCATCTTTCATATTTTAATTTTCTGCCAATTGATTTCACCATGTACAATATGAAAACTATTGCACTGATTTGCTTTATGATTTTAGCTAACATTATCCTGTTACATTGCATTAATATGCTTTAAGTATTTATATATTATATAGCAAAGGTTTCAATACCTGAGTGGAAACCTTCATACACATCATTGGCAAAAACTGTTGCATTGGTCCAGGTTTCTTTTTTTGGACTGTACCCACCCAGGGTAGGTGGGAAAACACCTTGCCTCTCTAGCTGGCTTGATATTTTCCTGGCAATTAACTTCTCCAGCAGCTTGTCTTTTGTATTCTGCATGGTTATAACTCGATATCCCTGAATTTTTTGTGTGGTCTTTGTCAGGCTTCGGCAAGGGAATCAGATAGCTGTGTAATCACTCCTCCTTGATGCTAGCACTCCCTATACTGTTGTTGTACATGTCTGCTTGTTTCTCTAGCTATTGATGTCGTTATATCTTACGCCATCTGGCCCTGGAGCGCTGTTTTTTTTATTTTCGAAGCACAGCCTTGATTTCTTTCACAGTCACTGTGTCTTCATCCGAAATGTACTGGGCCTTGCACCTGTCTGAGGTGACCTCCTTTGCAAGATTTCGGCCTCCCATGTCTGTCTGGTTGCTCTGCTCAAGGTAGCGTTCAAAGAAGGCTTTGCCCTTGTCCTCGTCAGTCCTCTGCCAGATGAGGTCAGCACCTTGGATGTCAGAAATTCTCTTATTCTTGACTACCCCACTCATGCTTTTATGTAGTCGCCAGAACAATTTCAGTGATTTGTCTGTGCTTACTCTTTGACATACGTCTGCCCATTTTTCACTTTTAACTACCTTGACCAGTTTTCTGAAATAGCTTACTTTTGTGTTCATCTCTCTTTCTAAGTGCATGCAGGGACTAGGATGACCAGCTCTGTTCTTCTTGGCATTTTGCCATCTCCTTACAGCACTGCGCTTATCCACCCAGGCCTTCTCCACCTCGAAATTCCACCAAGGTGGCTGCTCCCAGCTTTTTTTCCTGCCCTGAATCTTTCTGCGCTTGTCACGTCTTATTTTACTCACCACATCTTGCCCTGTACTGTCATACTGGAAAGTCTTGACCGTTAACTTTTGCTGCCTGGTTCTGCCTTTCTCAACCAATATGCTGCAAGGGTGGTGGTCGTTGCCAGAATAGGGCCCCGTTTTTTTACGATGGCGCAGTTCCAATATAGAATACGGATATTCCTGAGGCCCAGACGGTCGCACTTGAGTCTAAAACGCCTTAAACCACCACGAATACATCGCAGTTTTTTGCCTGCCGGCGCCAACGTCGCCATGTTAGGTTGACTGCCCACCGCTCGGAGAACACACGTTGTTCCGCCATGTTGAAAAAACCGAACACCACAGAATCTCACACGCTGCGAAAAATTCACTCAAGAATTGCTTCGCTCGATGCATGAAATTCCGTAGCATCGGCGAAGATCTTGAGTAGAAACTCCTGGTTTTACATCCCGCACAGAAATTACTTAAAGAGATGGAAAAAAATCCATCTGCTACGCGAAAAAGTTAACGGTCACAAAACAACACGACCGTCCGTCGCCATCTTGACAGGAAGCCATCTCTTTAACCGTTTATAACATACAAATTAAATTTAGTCACAATGTTCATGCACATGTGCAGCAAACATTTCTACTTCTCAACATAATCCCCATCAACTTTATCGGCTTTACGCCATCTTGAAACAAGAGCACGTATCCCAGTTCTGTACAACATTTTGTCCTGTTCTCGTAGCAATTTCTTCACTGCATTAATCACTTTCTCGTTGTCTTCAAACTTTGTCCCAAGGATAAAATTCTTAAAGGGACCGACAAGATGGAAATCAGTTGGTGTCAGGTCTGGACTATAGGTGGATGATTGCAACGCTAAGACAGACACAGTGAACGTATGATAAAGTGAGATTGTAAGGATAAGACAGACACGGTGAACGTATGATAAAGAGAGATTGTAAGGATAAGGGAGACATGCATAAAGTAAACATTGATAGGGAGAGATTGTTTGGATAGTATAGATATGTATAGACTAAACGTATGATAAGATGCGATTGTAAGAATAATATAGTCTTGTGTAGAGTAAACGTATGATAAGGAGCGATTGTAAGGATAATATAGTCTTGTATAGAGTAAACGTATGATAAGGAGCGATTATAAGGATAATATAGTCTTGTATAGAATAAACGTATGATAAGGAGCGATTGTAAGTATAATATAGTCTTGTATAGAGTAAACGTATGATAAGGAGCGATTGTAAGGATAATATAGTCTTTCTTGTATAGAGTAAACGTATGATAAGGAGCGATTGTAAGGATAATATAGTCTTGTATAGAGTAAACGTATGATAAGGAGCGATTGTAAAGATAATATAGTCTTGTATAGAGTAAACGTATGACAAGGAGCGATTGTAATGATAATATAGTCTTGTATAGAGTAAACGTATGATAAGGAGCGATTGTAAGGATAATATAGTCTTGTATAGAGTAAACGTATGACAAGGAGCGATTGTAAAGATAATATAGTCTTGTATAGAGTAAACGTATGATAAGGAGCGATTGTAAGGATAATATAGTCTTGTATAGAGTAAACGTATGATAAGGAGCGATTGAAAGGATAATATAGTCTTGTATAGAGTAAACGTATGATAAGGAGCTATTGAAAGGATAATATAGTCTTGTATAGAGTAAACGTGTGATAAGGAGCGATTGTAAGGATAAGGCAGACAAGTATACATTGAACGTATGATCGGAAAAGATTTAAGGATAAGACAAACATGTATACAATGAACGTATTATACGGAGTAATTGTAAGGTTAAGACGCACATTTACATATTGAACGTTTATTATGGAGAAATTGTAAGGATAAGACATGCATGTATACATTGAACGTTTAGTATGGAGACATTGTAAGGATAAGACATGCATGCACATATTGAACGTTTAGTATGGAGAAATTGTGAGGATGAGACATGCATGTACATATTGAACGTTTAGTATGGAGAAATTGTAAGGATACGACAGACATGAAAAATGTTAACGTTTATTAAGTATAGCAATATTGCAAGGATAAGACATACATATACGCAGTGAACGTTTAATTTGGAGACATTGTAAGGATAAGACAGCCATGTATACAATAAACGTATGGTAAGGAGAGATGTTAAGGATAATACAGACATTAAGGAGAGATGGTAAGGATAAGACAGACATGTATACAATAAACGTATGGTAAGGAGAGATGGTAAGGATAAGACAGACATGTATACAATAAACGTATGGTAAGGAGAGATGGTAAGGATAAGACAGACATGTATACAATAAACGTATGGTAAGGAGAGATGGTAAGGATAAGACAGACATGTATACAATAAACGTATGGTAGGGGGAGTTTGTAAGGATATAACAGACGTGTATACAAAAAAAAACGTATGGTAGGGGGAGATAGTAAGGATAAGACAGACGTGTATACAAAAAACGTATGGTAGGGGGAGATTGTAAGGATAAGACAGACGTGTATATAGTGATCATTTTATAGGGAGATAAGACAGACATCACACAATCAGCGGTTGGTTGGGAGATATTGTAAGGAAAAGACATGCATGTACACGTTTATTAACTATGGAGAAATGGTAAGTATAAGACAAATGTGAACCTATATTAGCGAGAGATTCTAACGAACGATCGAACGAACGAGCTTTATTTTCAAAAGGTCACATATTTGGCAAGCAGGCCCATCTTATATTTGGCCCGTCCAATCACTCAGTTATACATCAAAAGATAATCATCAGCAGATTATTATCTATTGAGCATATTACCTTCAAATAGAAAAAAAAAATATGCTGTGAACATACACAATGCCTATTACAATGATATTAGAACTAACGAACGAACGAACGAACGAAAGAACGAACGAACGAACGAACGAACGGACGAAAGAATTTTATTTTCAAAGGGTCCCAAATTTGGCACGCAGGCCCGTCTTACATTCGGCCCTTCCAATCACTCATCTTTCGTTCATCAATTGTGCATGTTACATTCACATATTAAAAAAATACATTGTCAAGTGAATGTTATAAATATAAACAATGCATATTACCATGTTATGAGACAGTGTGATACATATACACACGCACAATCATAAACACACACATACAATTCTGCATACACACTTACACAATCTCTTATAGTTATGCGCCCACGCAATAGCACACAAATACACACTCCATCGCATATACATATGCGTACTCACAATCACAAACTCACTAACTAAAGTTTACTTATCCAACCATTCACTCACTCACCCACCCACCCACCCACCCACCCACCCACCCACCCACCCACACATACACATACACACACACACACACACACACACACACACACACACACACCCATATATCTTCATTCATTCATACAACAAGGCACACACACACACTCACACCCAAACACACACACTCCCATATACAAATAATCGACACATACGCACATTCACACAAGCAAGTATACAATCACTTATACAATCGTACATCCGCAAACAGGCAGGCAGACACGCACACAACACATACACACACACACAGACAATCACACTTGCACAAACACATACATACACATGTAAAGAAAAGGCAGAAATGTGACAGAAGCGATTGCAATGATAAGACAGACACAGTGAACGTATGACAGGGAGAGATTGTAAGGATAAGACAGACACGGTGGACGTATGATAGGGAGAGATTGTAAGGATAAGACAGACACGGTGGACGTATGATAGGGAGAGATTGTAAGGATAAGACAGACACGGTGAACGTATGATAGGGAGAGATTGTAGGGATAATACAGACACGGTGAACGTATGATAGGGAGAGATTGTAAGGATAAGACAGACACGGTGAACGTCTGATAGGGAGAGATTGTAAGGATAAGACAGACATGGTGAACGTATGATAAGGAGAGATTGTAAGGATAAGACAGACACGGTGAAAGTATGATAGCGAGACATTGTAAGGATAAGACAGACACGGTGAACGTATGATAGGGAGAGATTGTAAGGATAAGACAGACACAGTGAAAGTATGATAGGGAGAGATTGTAAGGATAAGACAGACACGATGAACGTATGATAGGGAGAGATTGTAAGGATAAGACAGACATTGTGAACGTATGATAGGGAGAGATTTAAGGATGAGACAGACACGATGAACGTATGATAGGGAGAGATTGTAAGGATAAGACAGACACGGTGAACGTATGATAGGGAGAGATTGTAATGATAAGACAGACATAGTGAACGTATGATAGGGAGAGATTGTAAGGATGAAACAGACACGGTGAACGTATGATAGGGAGAGATTGTAAGGTTGAGACAGACACAGTGAACGTATGATAGGGAGAGATTGTAAGGATAAGACAGACACGGTGAACGTATGATAGGGAGAGATTGAAAGGATAAGACAGACACGGTGAACGTATGATAGGGAGAGATTGTAAGGATAAGACAGACACGGTGAACGTATGATAGAGAGAGATCGTAAGGATAAGATAGACACAGTGAACGTATTAAAGGGAGAGATTGCAAGGATAAGACAAACACGGTGAACGTATGATAAGGAAATATTGCAAGGATAAGACAGACACGGTGAACGTATGATAGAGAGAGATTGTAAGCATAAGACAGACATGGTGAATGTATGATAGGGAGAGATTGTAAGGATAAGACAGACACAGTGAACGTATGATTGAGCGTGCTCGTCGGCATCTGCATCTTTCAGTCACCTGACCAAGTCAAGCAACCTGATACGGGGGACAATGGCACGGTGCAAGACCAGAAACAACAGACACAGAAGACGTGCAGCGTGGGAGCCTCTGAAACCATACAGAAAACGACTGTGGAGAGGCTGCCTGCGAGCTGCATCAAAGAACCTGAAACTACAGCTACTACTGAAACTACCACGAGGATGATTGACGACAGCCCACCACAGACAAGAACCAAGTCTACCGAGACGAAGGAGGAGAATGACACCAAAGTCGTAACCACCGACTCAAAGACAATCAGATGGGTTGTCAAACGTAATTCAAGTGGAGCTGTCAGACGAAAAAATCATGAAGCAGCTACAAGAAGAGAATCTCCACATCGGTATCTTGAAGGCGGAGCGGATTCTAACCTACTCAAAGATCCCTATCATGCTGGTGGTGGTGACGATCGAGGGCAGAGAGATAACACGCCAGGTATCGATAAACCAGAAAATACAACAGCCTGAAGGATTCATACCAAGGATTACTCAATGTTCCAGATGCCAGAGGGCCGGACACAGCAGAGCAGCATGTCGCAGTAGGTCGGAAATATGCCGATACTGCGCCGATCACCACGCCTTTAAGGAGTGTCCGCTGGCCAAGTTGGACACGGACTTCCGAGCACCCAACAATAAAAGAAAGTGCGCCAACTGCCTGGGCAAGCATGGAGCAAGATACTTGGGCTGTCCGTACCTCCAAAGACACAGAGACGTCTTAAAGCTCACCATTACCACAAAGACACAAAAAGGAAGCAACGCAGAGGTGCGAGACAGCCACATGCATCTCGCAAGCTGAAAGAGCACAACTACAAAGCCAGATTGGTGAGTTGAAGAAACAAGTCAAGCTACTTCAAACACCGCCACCGACCAGCGACAATGAAAAACTGCTTGCTGAGATAAAGGAGATCCAGCAAAACATCAAACAAGAGGTGGAGCACATGATGCAGACGACAAAGATTAAATGAAGAGATTCTACGAGACATCATAGCGGTAAGAGAAATGCTAAAAACTGAAAGGAAGTTAACCCATATCAAACCAGCAGAAACCAAGGAAAAGATCGCAGAAAAGTCGCAAGACGAAGCCCAACAAGAAAACATCGAAAAACTTCCAAAGACAATACACACATAAATTGGAGGCAAAAAGACGCACGATGGAGCCAAACCACAGACCAATCAGAAACAGGAAGCTGAAGCCAGTAGTCCAGCCACGGTGCCCAAGCAGCTCAAGGGAAAACCAGAATCCCGCCAGACACCTGATGAAAGCCCAGAGGAGGTTATCGACACACGGGAAGACAACCAGAGTCAAGAAGAGAAAGACAAAGAAACCTCAACTCCCGATGAGCTATAGGATAGATACCTCGAAAAAGAGAAGCAAAGAAGAATACGACGCTGATTATGGAGCCACGAATCACCATATTCCTTTTGTTGTTTTTTTTTTCACCATATTCCTTTTGTTGTTTGTTTTTCACCATATTCCGACACAATTATCTATCCAAGCGACACGCACAAGTGCATGTAGCAAGCACTGATAGAAGAATTCACCACAGGAGACGGACTCACAGGAAAACTTTCCGGCCGACCAATTCCCCCAGCTTCGCTTATATAACCAGTCCGAGATAGGACTCAGTCGTAAGAGCGCAGAAGACAAGAAATACCCACATAAACCACGGATCTAAACAATAACCAAACCTGAGAAGGCAGGTTTAACGAGACCGAATTTTGAATTTATTTTTTTTTTTTTTTTTGAAAAATTTGAATTGGAGTGGTATGATAGGGAGAGATTGTAAGGATGAGACAGACACGGTGAACCTATGATAGAGAGAGATTGTACGGATAAGACAGACACAGTCAACCTCAGATAGGGAGAGATTGTAAGGATAAGACAGACACAGTGAACCTTTGATAGAGAGAGATTGTACGGATAAGACAGGCATGTATACAGTGAAACTATGGTACGATGAGATTGTAAGGATAAGACAGACATGCCTTCTGTGAATGTTTGATATGGAAATATTCTAAGGATATGACAAACATTATATAGTATACTTATTATAGGGACAGACTGTAAGAATAACATAGACATACAAACAAAGAAAGTATGTTAGAATACTGTAAAGATAAGACAGATATACAGTGAACGTATGGTAGGGAGAGATTATAAGTTTAACATAGGCATGTATACAGTGAACGTATGGTAGGGAGAGATTATAAGTTTAACATAGGCATGTATACAGTGAACATTTGATAGGTGGAGATTATATGGAGAAAACAAACATGAATTTAGAGAACGCTTGTTATGGAGAGGTGGTAAAGATAAGACAGATACATATATCTGTACGTATTGCAGGGAGAGGTGGTAAGGATAAGACAGATACATATATCTGTACGTATTGCAGGGAGAGGTGGTAAGGATAAGACAGATACATATATCTGTACGTATTGCAGGGAGAGGTGGTAAAGATAAGACAGATACATATATCTGTACGTATTGCAGGGAGAGGTGGTAAAGATAAGACAGATACATATATCTGTACGTATTGCAAGGAGAGGTGGTAAGGATAAGACAGATACATATATCTGTACGTATTGCAGGGAGAGGTGGTAAAGATAAGACAGATACATATATCTGTACGTATTGCAGGGAGAGATTGTAAGGATAAGACAGATACATATATCTGTACGTATTGCAGGGAGAGATTGTAAGGATAAGACAGATACATATATCTGTACGTATTGCAGGGAGAGGTGGTAAAGATAAGACAGATACATATATCTGTACGTATTGCAGGGAGAGATTGTAAGGATAAGACAGACATGTATACAATTAACTTATAGTAAGGAGAGATTGTAAGGTTAATACAGGCATGTATAGAGTGAGCGTACGTTAGAGAGAGATTGTATGGAACATAGAAAATACAGAAATGTATTCAGTGAACGTATGATAGGGAGAGATTGTAGGAACAGAAGAGGCATGGATACAATGAACATTTGATAGGGTGAGATTGTAAGGATAACATAAACTTGTATACAGTAAAGATATGATAGGGAGAGATTGTAAGGATAACAGAAACTTGTATACAGTAAAGATATGATAGGGAGAGATTGTAGGAACAGAAGAGGCATGGATACAATGAACATTTGATAGGGTGAGATTGTAAGGATAACAGAAACTTGTATACAGTAAAGATATGATAGGGTGAGATTGTAGGAACAGAAGAGGCATGGATACAATAAACGTTTGATAGGGTGAGATTGTAAGGATAACAGAAACTTGTATACAGTAAAGATATGATAGGGAGAGATTGTAGGAACAGAAGAGGCATGGATACAATAAACGTTTGATAGGGTGAGATTGTAAGGATAACAGAAACTTGTATACAGTAAAGATATGATAGGGAGAGATTGTAGGAACAGAAGAGGCATGGATACAATAAACGTTTGATAGGGTGAGATTGTAAGGATAACAGAAACTTGTATACAGTAAAGATATGATAGGGAGAGATTGTAGGAACAGAAGAGGCATGGATACAATAAACGTTTGATAGGGTGAGATTGTAAGGATAACAGAAACTTGTATACAGTAAAGATATGATAGGGAGAGATTGTAGGAACAGAAGAGGCATGGATACAATGAACGTTTGATAGGGTGAGATTGTAAGGATAACAGAAACTTGTATACAGTAAAGATAGGGAGAGGTTGTAAGTGTAAGGCATACATGCATACAGTTAACGTTTAATGGGGAGAAATTGTAAGGATAATATATACATGCATATGGTTAAATTATAATAGAAGAGTATAGGGATACCACAGACATGTATACATTAGGGAATCTCCGTGGCGAAGTGGTCAAGCCGTCTGACTCGTGCTCCGAAGGTTGTGGGTTCGATACCGGGCCGCGTCCTTCGGTTCACGAGTTAAATGTTTCGGAGACTCCTGTGGGTCGTCGCTAGAGCTATGGAGTTCGTGCTTTGTGCGACGCTTTCCGCGGTGCGGAAAGAGACCGAACCATATGGGATTAAAAACCCGGTGCAATGAAATCGACCCTGTCGTCTTTTAAGCGACTTTTTTATGCATACAGTAAGCATTTGATAGTAAAATATTGTGAGCATATGACAGTCATCTATACATTAACTTGTGATAGGAAGCGATTTTATAGATACGGCAGACATGTTTACAAAGAACGTACGTTAGGAAGAGGTTGAAAGGATAAGGCAGACATTAGTTTAGTTTAATTTAGTCGGTGGATCAACATCACGGCACACGGGTGCAACCCATAAGTGCTCCGTTCTCCTCCTAACTCAAACCTGAGTCTGGAGAAACTCAGCTCAGTGCACGAACTCCGTAGCACCGGCGAGGATCCTGAAATACTTTGTGTAGAATTTTAACTCGAAATTTTGCCCGGGCAGCGCCGTTAGGCTACTCTTTTTCGATTTCCAACTGCCAAGGGATTTTTTACGTGCGCAACAATACACACGGGCGTCCGATCTCACTACCCAGAGACCAGGGGAAATTTTATTACTAGAAGTCCACGAGAAAAAATCCCGGTCATCACCGGGGCTTGAACCCAGGACCTCCAGCACTCGAGGCGGACACCATACCTCGAGACCACGCAGCCCCCCAAGCATATAGTCAACGATTGGAAGATTTAGATTGTAAGGATAAGGCATTCATGTATATAGTCAACGAATGGTATATATAGAATGTAAGACAGACATACAGTGAACCTATGGTAGGGAGAGATTATGAGGAAGGATAAGACACAGTGAACCTATGGTAGGGAGAGATTGTGAGGAAGGATAAGACATGTACACAGTGAACCTATGATAGGGAGAGATTGTTAGTATAAGATATACATATATACAGTGAACCTATGGTAGGGAGAGATTGTTAGTATAAGATATACATATATACAGTGAACCTATGGTAGGGAGAGATTGTGAGGAAGGATAAGACACAATGAACCTATGGTAGGGAGAGACTGCGAGGAGGGATAAGACACAGTAAACCTATGGTAGAGAGATATTGTGAGGAAGGATAAGACACAGTGAACCTAAGGTAGGGAGAGATTTGAGGAAGGATAAGACACAGTGATTCTATGGTACGTAGAGATTGTGAGGAAGGATAAAACATGTACACAGTGAACCTATGGTAGGAGAGATTGTGAGGAATGATAAGACATTGTGTACATGTGGTAGGGAGAGATTGTGAGAAAGTATAAGACACTGTGTACCTGTGGTAGGGAGAGATTGTGAGGAATGATAAGACACAGTGAACCTATGGTAGGGAGAGTTTGTGAGAAAGGATAAGACACAGTGAACCTATGGTAGAGAGAGATTGTGAGGAAAGATGAGACACTGTGAACCTGTGGTAGGGAGAGATTGTGAGGAAGGATAAGACATAGTTAACCTGTGGTAGGGAGCGATTGTGAGGAAGGATATGACACAGTGAACCTATGGTAGGGAGAGATTGTGAGGAAGGATAAGACACTGTGTGGTAGGGAAAGATTGTGAGGAAGGATATGACACAGTGAACCTATGGTAGGGAGAGATTGTGAGGAAGGATATGACACAGTGAACCTGTGGTAGGGAGCGATTGTGAGGAAGGATATGACACAGTGAACCTATGGTAGGGAGAGATTGTGAGGAAGGATATGACACAGTGAACCTATGGTAGGGAGAGATTGTGAGGAAGGATATGACACAGTGAACCTATGGTAGGGAGAGATTGTGAGGAAGGATATGACACAGTGAACCTATGGTAGGGAGAGATTGTGAGGAAGGATATGACACAGTGAACCTATGGTAGGGAGAGATTGTGAGGAAGGATATGACACAGCGAACCTATGGTAGGGAGAGATTGTGAGGAAGGATATGACACAGCGAACCTATGGTAGGGAGAGATTGTGAGGAAGGATATGACACAGTGAACCTGTGGTAGGGAGAGATTGTGAGGAAGGATATGACACAGTGAACCTATGGTAGGGAGAGATTGTGAGGAAGGATATGACACAGTGAACCTATGGTAGGGAGAGATTGTGAGGAAGGATAAGACACAGCGAACCTGTGGTAGGGAGAGATTGTGAGGAAAGATGAGACATGTACACAGTGAACCTATGGTAGGGAGAGATTGTGAGGAAGGATAAGACACAGCGAACCTATGGTAGGGAGAGATTGTGAGGAAAGATGAGACATGTACACATTGAACCTATGGTAGGGAGAGATTGTGAGGAAGGATAAGACACAGTGAACCTATGATAGGGAGAGATTGTGAGGACAGATGAGACATGTATACAATGAAGGCACTAGTACTCACCTGTTCGGGATCAGGTTCTGAGTTGTCCTCATCTATTGGTAATGCTGACGAACGGGTTGTGGTCATCACAGCGGCCAGGAGAGCCAACAAGAGGATTGCCAGCAGACTGTTCAACGGACTACAAGACATGCTAGTGGAAGAAATGAGGTGCCGAAAGACAAGAATGTAACTCTTGTGGTAGAGAAAACCTGAGTGGGGTACTAGAGAAGTCTGCCAACTTCTCTGCGGACACTTATGTACAGGTTAGCCAGATGTTAGCCCCGCCTACCAAGTTCTGCCACCCGTTTAAATGATCTTCCACCGACCCTCACGCCCCTGTAAATCTATGGCACTCAGATTGTATCAAGAATGATTATTTCATTTGACGGAGAAAATTACCAGCTAATGAGGTTTTGTGTGGGTGGTATTGAATATAACTTATTTCACTAGGAGTATTTTGATGTGCATACGTTTCTGAAACTGTAATATTTTTTTTCTGTAACTTAATTTGTAGCTTGTCACATGTCCTCAACTGATACTGTTGACATGCGCTGCTGCAATGATTACTCATGTAACATTTGTATTTGTGACGTGCGTGAAGCTACTATATCTGCCTGCTCTTGTAGAATAAAGTGGACATTTATACGTATATCGAGTTAGTGAAGCTATTATATCTGTCCGGTCTTGTAGAATAAAGTGGACATTTATACGTATATCGAGTTAGTGAAGCTATTATATCTGTCCGGTCTTGTAGAATAAAGTGGACATTTATACGTATATCGAGTTAGTGAAGCTATTATATCTGTCCGGTCTTGTAGAATAAAGTGGACATTTATACGTATATCGAGTTAGTGAAGCTATTATATCTGTCCGTTCTTGTAGAATAAAGTGGACATTTATACGTATATCGAGTTAGTGAAGCTATTATATCTGTCCAGTCTTGTAGAATAAAGTGGACATTTATACGTATATCGAGTTAGTGAAGCTATTATATCTGTCCGGTCTTGTAGAATAAAGTGGACATTTATACGTATATCGAGTTAGTGAAGCTATTATATCTGTCCGGTCTTGTAGAATAAAGTGGACATTTATACGGATATCGAAGTAGTGAAGCTATTATATCTGTCCGGTCTTGTAGAATAAAGTGGACATTTATACGTATATCGAGTTAGTGAAGCTATTATATCTGCCTGCTCTTGCAGAATAAAGTGGACATTTATACGTATATCGAGTTAGTGAAGCTATTATATCTGTCCAGTCTTTAACAATAATGTGGACATTTATACATATATCGAGTTAGTGAAGCTATTATATCTGTCCGGTCTTGTAGAATAAAGTGGACATTTATACGGATATCGAAGTAGTGAAGCTATCATATCTGTCCGGGCTTGTAGAATAAAGTGGACATTTATACATATATCGAGTTAGTGAAGCTATTATATCTGTCCGGTCTTGTAGAATAAAGTGGACATTTAAACATATATCGAGTTAGTGAAGCTATTATATCTGTCCGGTCTTGTAGAATAAAGTGGACATTTATACATATTTCGAGTAAGTGAAGCTACTATATCGGTGCGGTCTTGTAGAATAAAGCGGACATTTATACATATATCGAGTTAATTAAGCTACTATATCTGACCGGTCTTGCAGAATAAAGTGGACATTTATACGTATATCGAGTTAATTAAGCTACTATATCTGCCCGGTCTTGTAGAATAAAGTGGACATTTATACATATATCGAGTTAATTAAGCTACTATATCTGTTAGGTCTTGTAGAATAAAGTGGACATTTATACGTATATCGAGTTAATTAAGCTACTATATCTGTTAGGTCTTGTAGAATAAAGTGGACATTTATACGTATATCGAGTTAACTAAGCTACTATATCTGTCAGGTCTTGTAGAATAAAGTGGACATTTATACGTATATCGAAGTAGTGAAGCTCTTATATCTTCCCAGTCTTGTAGAATAAAGTGGACATTTATACGTATATCGAGTTAGTTAAGCTACTATATCTGCCCAGTCTTGTAGAATAAAGTGGACATTTATACGGATATCGAAGTAGTGAAGCTACTATATCTGTCCGGTCTTGAAGAATAATGTGGACATTTATACGTATATCGAGTTAGTGAAGCTACAACACCTGTCAGGTATTGTAGAATAAAGTGGACATTTATACGTATACCGAAGTAGTGAAGCTATTATATCTGCCAGGTCTTATATACGCGTGTATATCGAGTTTGTGAGGCCACTATATCAGTATGGTCCTTTAGAATAGAGTGGACAATTATATGTATATCTAATTAGTGGAGCTACTATATCTGTTCGATCTTGTAGAATTAAGTGGACAATTATATATTCGAATAAAGAATTAATAAAGCCACTATATATGTCTGGTCTAGTAGGATAATGTGAACAATTATACCTGTATCGAGCTAGTGGAGTTACTCTATCTATTCGATCTAGTCGAAGCAACTGGACAAGACCACGTGTACATTGAATTATTGGGGCTGAAAATCAGTGTGATTAGTTGATATTTAAAGGATATTTAAAGTTACTTTGGGATACATCTATAGTCTGTTTACTTTTGCCTGCCCCAATATAAAATTCCATATTTCAGTAACAAACTGAGGGGAAATGATGAGATTTAGCATATAACCGCATCATTATGTCCACCAAAAAAAAAAAAAAACCATAAAATTTGTTCAGGAGATTGCACAGCAGATTTCAAAGTTTGTTTATATGCGGCATATAATTTACAGGTCAGAGATGAAGTGCACATTATTAAATGTATTACACCTTCACACGGAAACATTAGCGTTGAATAGTTAATTTTCTCGTGGGACACGGGATTGGCCTTATGACAAGAGCCTCGGGTAGTGGGACAGGGGGTGTTCAGAGGTGTTGTCAATAATGTGGGTGCTTTCATGGAACCTTATTATTTTTAAACATCTTACCATTTATGGCTAACATCTGAATGTGCGAATATTGCTGAATGGGATTGAATGTGAAATTTTGTACACTTCAAAGCATCGCTATGAAGTTGTATACATATTTTTATCAAGAAACTGATCGCAGGAAACTGTTTCATATACTATTACAAATCCCGAGACAAGAACAGTGCATGCATTGGGTTTGAGTAAACGGTCATTTCGTCGATTGCTGCTGGAATCTGGAATGAAACCACCACGCAATAAGCAAACAGTAGATAGAAAGGCAATTGTAGACAGCTTTGACAAGGATGTCATAAGGCGAGCTATTATAAAAATGTTGGATACCAAAGAAACAGTGACTATAAGAAAACTTAGGGTTTGGTTGAGAAAGAACAATGACATAAAGCTATCCAAAACAACTTTGTAGAAAATTATAAGGACATTAGGCTTCACGTTTAGAAAGTACAATTTAGGTAGAAATATCATTTGCTAGAAACCGCATTTAGGAGCCATGAGAAGCAAATACCTGCGTGGAATAAGGGAAATATGCAAAGAAAATTATGACATAAAATCAATGCGCACCACACAAGTGAAGAGGAATGGCAATCAGTGGATGGAAAAATTAAGCGATATGTGCCCAGTAGTATAGGACAGCATTTGGTCATAGCCCATGCTAGTAGTACGCATAATGGCTTACTACAGAATGCTGGACTCGTGTTATTATCAAAGCATACAGACAATAAAGATTATCATAATAAGTTGAATGGTAATGTATTTAGAGATTGGCTCGCGATTACAGTGCTTCCATCCCTAGATAGACCGTCGTGTCCAATTATGGACATTGCATGATATCACAATGTTGTTGCCCAAGAAGACAAAATACCTACGGCATCGGGTACAAGGGCAGAAATAAAGATATGGCTCCGAATGGGAAACATACCATTTCCAGAAACATATTTCAAGCTACAGTTGTTGTCCCTTGTAAAACAGACGCCAAAAAGGAAGACATATCAAATCGACAAGTTGATAGAAGAGCATAGCCATAGGTGCTTGAGACTTCCGCCGTATCATTCTCATTTACACCCTATAGAACTTGTGTGGGGTAAAATTAAAGGACAGGTGGCAGCTGAAAATACTACATTCAAATTGTCTGTCGTCAAGATGCTAACCCAGTCCGAGCTATTAAATATTGATAAACGTTACTGGAAAAAATGTGAGGACCATGTGTTGAAAGAGGAAGATGACCATTGGAGAAAGGATGGATTGAATTGTATGCGACCGAGAGCAGTCATCAACCTACAGGAATCGTGCGACACAGATTAGGGTCTGGGGAGATCACAGACACTAATCAACATGCACACCTACAGGAATCGTGCGACACAGATTAGGGTCTGGGGAGATCACAGACACTAATCAACATGCACACCTACTGGGATAGTCCTACACAGATTAGGGTCTGGAAAGATCACAGACACTAATCAACATGCACACCTACTGGGATAATCCTACACAGATACAGGTCTGGGGAGATCACAGACACTAATCAACATGCACACCTACTGGGATAGTCCTACACAGATACAGGTCTGGGGAGATCACAGACACTAATCAACATGCACACCTACTGGGATAGTCCTACACAGATTAGGGTCTGGGGAGATCACAGACACTAATCAACATGCACACCTACTGGGGAGATCACAGACACTAATCAACATGCACACCTACTGGGGAGATCACAGACACTAATCAACATGCACACCTACTGGGGAGATCACAGACACTAATCAACATGCACACCTACTGGGGAGATCACAGACACTAATCAACATGCACACCTACTGGGATAGTCCTACACAGATACAGGTCTGGGGAGATCACAGACACTAATCAACATGCACACCTACTGGGGAGATCACAGAC